>CAWUFW010020990.1:0-134363 GCA_963921515.1 Calotriton arnoldi
GACCCTCTCTTCCTATTTCCTTTCAGCCTGTCCGTTTTTTTTAAAAACAGTCCGCTTTCTCTCTCCCCTCTACATAATGGGCCCCTTCTCTGCCCTCTTCTTTTCCTTCGCATGCACCCCCTGTCTCCACACCGTGAGACACCCTCTCTTCCCTATTTCCTTTCAGCCTGTCCGTTTTTTTTAAAAAACAGTCCGCTTTCTCTTCCCTCTACGTAATGGGCCCCTTTCTCTGCCCTCTTTCTTTCCTTCGCATGCACCCCCTGTCTCCACGCCGTGAGACACCCTCTCTTCCTATTTCCTTTCAGCCTGTCCGTTTTATTTTTAAAAACAGTCCGCCTTCTTCTCCCCCTCTACGTAATGGGCCCCTTTCTCTGCCCTCTTCTTTCCTTCGCATGCACCCCCTGTCTCCACGCCGTGAGACACCCTCTTCCTATTTCCTTTCAGCCTGTCCGTTTTTTTTTTTAAAAACAGTCCGCTTCTTCTCTCTCCCTCTACGTAATGGGCCCCTTTCTCTGCCCTCTTCTTTCCTTCGCATGCACCCCCTGTCCCCACGCCGTGAGACACCCTCTCTTCCTATTTCCTTTCAGCCTGTCCGTTTTTATTTAAAAAACAGTCCGCTTCTTCTCTCCCCTCTACGTAATGGGCCCCTTTCTCTGCCCTCTTCTTTCCTTCGCATGCACCCCCTGTCTCCACGCCGTGAGACACCCTCTCTTCCTATTTCCTTTCAGCCTGTCCGTTTTTTTTTTTAAAACAGTCCGCTTCTTCTCTCCCCTCTACGTAATGGGCCCCTTTCTCTGCCCTCTTCTTCCTTCGCATGCACCCCCTGTCTCCACGCCGTGAGACACCCTCTCTCTTCCTATTTCCTTTCAGCCTGTCCGTTTTTTTTTTTAAACAGTCCGCTTCTTCTCTCCCCTCTACGTAATGGGCCCCTTTGTCTGCCCTCTTCTTTCCTGCGCATGCACCCCCTGTCTCCACGCCGTGAGACACCCTCTCTTCCTATTTCCTTTCAGCCTGTCTGTTTTTTTATTAAAAAACAGTCCGCTTCTTTCTCTCCCCTCTACGTAATGGGCCCCTTTCTCTGCCCTCTTCTTTCCTTCGCATGCACCCCCTGTCTCCACGCCGTGAGACACCCTCTCTTCCTATTTCCTTTCAGCCTGTCCGTTTTTTTTTTTTAAAACAGTCCGCTTCTTCTCTCTCCTCTACGTAATGGGCCCCTTTCTCTGCCCTCTTCTTTCCTTCGCATGCACCCCCTGTCTCCACGCCGTGAGACACCCTCTCTTCCTATTTCCTTTCAGCCTGTCCGTTTTTTTTTTTAAACAGTCCGCTTCTTCTCTCCCCTCTACGTAATGGGCCCCTTTCTCTGCCCTCTCTTCTTTTCTTCGCATGCACCCCTGTCTCTCACGCCGTGAGACACCCTCTCTTCCTATTTCCTTTCAGCCTGTCCGTTTTTTTTAATAAAACAGTCCGCTTCTCTCTCCCCTCTACGTAATGGGCCCCTTTCTCTGCCCTCTTCTTTCCTTCGCATGCACCCCCTGTCTCCACGCCGTGAGACACCCTCTCTTCCTATTTCCTTTCAGCCTGTCCGTTTTTTTATAAAAAACAGTCCGCTTTCTTCTCTCCCCTCTACGTAATGGGCCCCTTTCTCTGCCCTCTTCTTTTCCTTCGCATGCACCCCCTGTCTCCAGGCCGTGAGATACCCTCTCTTCCTATTTCCTTTCAGCCTGTCCGTTTTTTTTTTTTTAAACAGTCTGCTTCTTCTCTCCCCTCTACGTAATGGGCCCCTTTCTCTGCCCTTTTCTTCCTTCGCATGCACCCCCTGTCTCCACGCCGTGAGACACCCTCTCTTCCTATTTCCTTTCAGCCTGTCTGTTTTTAAAAAAAAAAACAGTCCGCATCTTCTCCCCCCTCTATGTAATGGGCCCCTTTCTCTGCCCTCTTCTTTCCTTCGCATGCACCCCCTGTCTCCACGCCGCGAGACACCCTCTCTTCCTATTTCCTTTCAGCCTGTCCGTTTTTTTAAAAAAAACAGTCCTCATCTTCTCTCCCCTCTACATAATGGGCCCCTTTCTCTACCCTCTTCGTTTCTTCGCATGCACCCCCTGTCTCCACGCCGTGAGACACCCTCTCTTCCTATTTCCTTTCAGCCTGTCCGTTTTTTTTTTTTAAAACAGTCCGCTTCTTCTCTCCCCTCTACGTAATAGGCCCCTTTCTCTGCCCTCTTTTTTCCTTCGCATGCACCCCCTGTCTCCACGCCGTGAGACACCCTCTCTTCCTTATTTCCTTTCAGCCTGTCCGTTTTTTTTTTAAAACAGTCCGCTTCTTTCTCCCCTCTACGTAATGGGCCCCTTTCTCTGCCCTCTTCTTTCCTTCGCATGCACCCCCTGTCTCCACGCCGTGAGACACCCTCTCTTCCTATTTCCTTTCAGCCTGTCCGTTTTTTTTAAAACAGTCCGCTTCTTCTCTCCCCTCTACGTAATGGGCCCCTTTCTCTGCCCTCTTCTTTCCTTCGCATGCACCCCCTGTCTCCACGCCGTGAGACACCCTCTCTTCCTATTTCCTTTCAGCCTGTCCGTTTTTTTTTTAAAACAGTCCGCTTCTTCTCTCCCCTCTACGTAATGGGCCCCTTTCTCTGCCCTCTTCTTTTCTTCGCATGCACCCCCTGTCTCCACGCCGTGAGACACCCTCTCTTCCTATTTCCTTTCAGCCTGTCCGTTTTTTTTTTTAAAACAGTCCGCTTTCTTCTCTCCCTCTACGTAATGGTCCCCTTTCTCTGCCCTCTTCTTTGCTTCGCATGCACCCCCTGTCTCCACACCGTGAGACACCCTCTCTTCCTATTTCCTTTCAGCCTGTCCGTTTTTTTTAAAAAAAACAGTCCGCTTCTTCTCTCCCCTCTACGTAATGGGCCCCATTCTCTGCCCTCTTCTTTCCTTCGCATGCACTCACTATCTCCATGCCGTGAGACACCCTCTCTTCCTATTTCCTTTCAGCCTATCCGATTTTTTTTTGTAATGGGCCCCTTTCTCTGCCCTCTTCTTTCATTCGCATGCACCCCCGTCTCTACGCAGTGAGACACCCTCTCTTCCTATTTTCTTTCAGCCTGTCTGTTTTTTTTTTTAAAACAGTCTGCTTCTTCTCTCCCCTCTACATAATGGGCCCCTTTCTCTGCCCTCTTCTTTCCTTCGCATGCACCCTTGTCTCCACGCCGTGAGACACCCTCTCTTCCTATTTCCTTTCAGCCTGTCCGTTTTTTTTTTGTAAAACAGTCCACTTCTTCTCTCCCCTCTACGTAATGGGCCCCTTTCTCTGCCCTCTTCTTTCTTTCGCATGCACCAATTGTCTCCACGCCGTGAGACACCCTCTGTTCCTATTTCCTTTCAGCCTGTCCGTTTTTTTTTTAAAAAAAACAGTCCGCTTCTTCTCTCCCCTCTACATAATGGGCCCCTTTGTCTGCCCTCTTCTATCTTTCGCATGCACCCCCTGTCTCCACGCCGTGAGGCACCCTCTCTTCCTTTTTCCTTTCAGCCTGTCTGTTTTTTTAAAAAAAACAGTCCGCTTCTTCTCTCCCCTCTACATAATGGGCCCCTTTGTCTGCCCTCTTCTATCCTTCGCATGCACCCCCTGTCTCCACGCCGTGAGGCACCCTCTCTTCCTATTTCCTTTCAGCCTGTCCGTTTTTTTTTTAAAACAGTCCGCTTCTTCTCTCCCCTCTACGTAATGGGCCCCTTTCTCTGCCCTCTTTCTTTCCTTCGCATGCACCCCCTGTCTCCACGCCGTGAGACACCCTCTCTTCCTATTTCCTTTCAGCCTGTCCGTTTTTTTTTAAAACAGTCCGCTTCTTCTCTCCCCTCTACGTAATGGGCCCCTTTCTCTGCCCTCTTCTTTCTTTCGCATGCACCCCCTGTCTCCACGCCGTGAGACACCCTCTCTTCCTATTTCCTTTCAGCCTGTCCGTTTTTTTTTTTAAACAGTCCGCTTCTTCTCTCCCCTCTACATAATGGGCCCCTTTCTCTGCCCTCTTCTTTTCTTCGCATGCACCCCCTGTCTCCACGCCGTGAGACACCCTCTCTTCCTATTTCCTTTCAGCCTGTCCGTTTTTTTTTTTAAAACAGTCCGCTTCTTCTCTCCCCTCTACGTAATGGGCCCCTTTCTCTGCCCTCTTCTTTCCTTCGCATGCACCCCCTGTCTCCACGCCGTGAGACACCCTCTCTTCCTATTTCCTTTCAGCCTGTCCAGTTTTTTTTTTTAAAAACAGTCCGCTTCTTCTCTCCCCTCTACGTAATGGGCCCCTTTCTCTGCCCTCTTCTTTCCTTCGCATGCACCCCCTGTCTCCACGCCGTGAGACACCCTCTCTTCCTATTTCCTTTCAGCCTGTCCGTTTTTTTTTTAAAACAGTCCGCTTCTTCTCTCCCTCTACGTAATGGGCCCCTTTCTCTGCCCTCTTCTTTCCTTCGCATGCACCCCCTGTCTCCACGCCGTGAGACACCCTCTCTTCCTATTTCCTTTCAGCCTGTCCGTTTTTTTTTTATAAAACAGTCCGCTTCTTCTCTCCCCTCTACGTAATGGGCCCCTTTCTCTGCCCTCTTCTTTCCTTCGCATGCACCCCCTGTCTCCACGCCGTGAGACACCCTCTCTTCCTATTTCCTTTCAGCCTGTCCGTTTTTTTTTTTAAAACAGTCCGCTTCTTCTCTCCCCTCTACGTAATGGGCCCCTTTCTCTGCCCTCTTCTTTCCTTCGCATGCACCCCCTGTCTCCACGCCGTGAGACACCCTCTCTTCCTATTTCCTTTCAGCCTGTCCGTTTTTTTTTTAAAACAGTCCGCTTCTTCTCTCCCTCTACGTAATGGGCCCCTTTCTCTGCCCTCTTCTTTCCTTCGCATGCACCCCCTGTCTCCACGCCGTGAGACACCCTCTCTTCCTATTTCCTTTCAGCCTGTCCGTTTTTTTTTAAAAACAGTCCGCTTCTTCTCTCCCTCTACGTAATGGGCCCCTTTCTCTGCCCTCTTCTTTCCTTCGCATGCACCCCTGTCTCCACGCCGTGAGACACCCTCTCTTCCTATTTCCTTTCAGCCTGTCCGTTTTTTTTTAAAAACAGTCCGCTTCTTCTCTCCCCTCTACGTAATGGGCCCCTTTCTCTGCCCTCTTCTTTCCTTCGCATGCACCCCCTGTCTCCACGCCGTGAGACACCCTCTCTTCCTATTTCCTTTCAGCCTGTCCGTTTTTTTTTTTTAAACAGTCCGCTTCTTCTCTCCCCTCTACGTAATGGGCCCCTTTCTCTGCCCTCTTCTTTCCTTCGCATGCACCCCCTGTCTCCACGCCGTGAGACACCCTCTCTTCCTATTTCCTTTCAGCCTGTCCGTTTTTTTTTTTAAAACAGTCCGCTTCTTCTCTCCCCTCTACGTAATGGGCCCCTTTCTCTGCCCTCTTTCTTTCCTTCGCATGCACCCCCTGTCTCCACGCCGTGAGACACCCTCTCTTCCTATTTCCTTTCAGCCTGTCCGTTTTTTTTTTTAAAACAGTCCGCTTCTTTCTCTCCTCTACGTAATGGGCCCCTTTCTCTGCCCTCTTCTTTCCTTCGCATGCACCCCCTGTCTCCACGCCGTGAGACACCCTCTCTTCCTATTTCCTTTCAGCCTGTCCGTTTTTTTTTAAAAAACAGTCCGCTTCTTCTCTCCCCTCTACGTAATGGGCCCCTTTCTCTGCCCTCTTCTTTCCTTCGCATGCACCCCCTGTCTCCACGCCGTGAGACACCCTCTCTTCCTATTTCCTTTCAGCCTGTCCGTTTTTTTTTATAAACAGTCCGCTTCTTCTCTCCTCTACGTAATGGGCCCCTTTCTCTGCCCTCTTCTTTCCTTCGCATGCACCCCCTGTCTCCACGCCGTGAGACACCCTCTCTTCCTATTTCCTTTCAGCCTGTCCGTTTTTTTTTTTTTAAAACAGTCCGCTTCTTTCTCTCCCCTCTACGTAATGGGCCCCTTTCTCTGCCCTCTTCTTTCCTTCGCATGCACCCTTGTCTTCACGCCGTGAGACACCCTCTCTTCCTATTTCCTTTCAGCCTGTCCGTTTTTTTTTTTTAAAACAGTCCACTTCTTCTCTCCCCTCTACGTAATGGGCCCCTTTCTCTGCCCTCTTCTTTCTTTCGCATGCACCAATTGTCTCCACGCCGTGAGACACCCTCTCTTCCTATTTCCTTTCAGCCTGTCCGTTTTTTTTTTTAAAACAGTCCGCTTCTTCTCTCCCTCTACGTAATGGGCCCCTTTCTCTGCCCTCTTCTTTCCTTCGCATGCACCCCCTGTCTCCACGCCGTGAGACACCCTCTCTTCCTATTTCCTTTCAGCCTGTCCGTTTTTTTTATAAAACAGTCCGCTTCTTCTCTCCCCTCTACGTAATGGGCCCCTTTCTCTGCCCTCTTCTTTCCTTCGCATGCACCCCTGTCTCCACGCCGTGAGACACCCTCTCTTCCTATTTCCTTTCAGCCTGTCCGTTTTTTTTTTTAAAACAGTCCGCTTCTTCTCTCCCTCTACGTAATGGGCCCCTTTCTCTGCCCTCTTCTTTCCTTCGCATGCACCCCCTGTCTCCACGCCGTGAGACACCCTCTCTTCCTATTTCCTTTCAGCCTGTCCGTTTTTTTTTAAAAACAGTCCGCTTCTTCTCTCCCTCTACGTAATGGGCCCCTTTCTCTGCCCTCTTCTTTCCTTCGCATGCACCCCTGTCTCCACGCCGTGAGACACCCTCTCTTCCTATTTCCTTTCAGCCTGTCCGTTTTTTTTTTTAAAACAGTCCGCTTCTTCTCTCCCCTCTACGTAATGGGCCCCTTTCTCTGCCCTCTTCTTTCCTTCGCATGCACCCCCTGTCTCCACGCCGTGAGACACCCTCTCTTCCTATTTCCTTTCAGCCTGTCCGTTTTTTTTTTAAAAACAGTCCGCTTCTTCTCTCCCCTCTACGTAATGGGCCCCTTTCTCTGCCCTCTTCTTTCCTTCGCATGCACCCCCTGTCTCCACGCCGTGAGACACCCTCTCTTCCTATTTCCTTTCAGCCTGTCCGTTTTTTTTTAAAAACAGTCCGCTTCTTCTCTCCCCTCTACGTAATGGGCCCCTTTCTCTGCCCTCTTCTTTCCTTCGCATGCACCCCCTGTCTCCACGCCGTGAGACACCCTCTCTTCCTATTTCCTTTCAGCCTGTCCGTTTTTTTTTAAAAACAGTCCGCTTCTTCTCTCCCCTCTACGTAATGGGCCCCTTTCTCTGCCCTCTTCTTTTCTTCGCATGCACCCCCTGTCTCCACGCCGTGAGACACCCTCTCTTCCTATTTCCTTTCAGCCTGTCCGTTTTTTTTTTTTAAAACAGTCCGCTTCTTCTCTCCCTCTACGTAATGGGCCCCTTTCTCTGCCCTCTTCTTTCCTTCGCATGCACCCCCTGTCTCCACGCCGTGAGACACCCTCTCTTCCTATTTCCTTTCAGCCTGTCCGTTTTTTTTTTTAAAACAGTCCGCTTCTTCTCTCCCCTCTACGTAATGGGCCCCTTTCTCTGCCCTCTTCTTTCCTTCGCATGCACCCCCTGTCTCCACGCCGTGAGACACCCTCTCTTCCTATTTCCTTTCAGCCTGTCCGTTTTTTTTTTATAAAACAGTCCGCTTCTTCTCTCCCCTCTACGTAATGGGCCCCTTTCTCTGCCCTCTTTCTTTCCTTCGCATGCACCCCCTGTCTCCACGCCGTGAGACACCCTCTCTTCCTATTTCCTTTCAGCCTGTCCGTTTTTTTTTTTAAAAACAGTCCGCTTCTTCTCTCCCCTCTACGTAATGGGCCCCTTTCTCTGCCCTCTTCTTTCCTTCGCATGCACCCCCTGTCTCCACGCCGTGAGACACCCTCTCTTCCTATTTCCTTTCAGCCTGTCCGTTTTTTTTAAAACAGTCCGCTTCTTCTCTCCCTCTACGTAATGGGCCCCTTTCTCTGCCCTCTTCTTTCCTTCGCATGCACCCCCTGTCTCCACGCCGTGAGACACCCTCTCTTCCTATTTCCTTTCAGCCTGTCCGTTTTTTTTAAAAACAGTCCGCTTCTTCTCTCCCTCTACGTAATGGGCCCCTTTCTCTGCCCTCTTCTTTCCTTCGCATGCACCCCCTGTCTCCACGCCGTGAGACACCCTCTCTTCCTATTTCCTTTCAGCCTGTCCGTTTTTTTTTTAAAACAGTCCGCTTCTTCTCTCCCCTCTACGTAATGGGCCCCTTTCTCTGCCCTCTTCTTTCCTTCGCATGCACCCCCTGTCTCCACGCCGTGAGACACCCTCTCTTCCTATTTCCTTTCAGCCTGTCCGTTTTTTTTTAAAAACAGTCCGCTTCTTCTCTCCCCTCTACGTAATGGGCCCCTTTCTCTGCCCTCTTCTTTCCTTCGCATGCACCCCCTGTCTCCACGCCGTGAGACACCCTCTCTTCCTATTTCCTTTCAGCCTGTCCGTTTTTTTTTTTAAAACAGTCCGCTTCTTCTCTCCCTCTACGTAATGGGCCCCTTTCTCTGCCCTCTTCTTTCCTTCGCATGCACCCCCTGTCTCCACGCCGTGAGACACCCTCTCTTCCTATTTCCTTTCAGCCTGTCCGTTTTTTTTTAAAAAACAGTCCGCTTCTTCTCTCCCTCTACGTAATGGGCCCCTTTCTCTGCCCTCTTCTTTCCTTCGCATGCACCCCCTGTCTCCACGCCGTGAGACACCCTCTCTTCCTATTTCCTTTCAGCCTGTCCGTTTTTTTTTTTAAAACAGACCACTTCTTCTCTCCCCTCTACGTAATGGGCCCCTTTCTCTGCCCTCTTCTTTCCTTCGCATGCACCCCCTGTCTCCACGCCGTGAGACACCCTCTCTTCCTATTTCCTTTCAGCCTGTCCGTTTTTTTTTTTAAACAGTCCGCTTCTTCTCTCCCCTCTACGTAATGGGCCCCTTTCTCTGCCCTCCTCTTTTCTTCGTATGCACCCCCTGTCTCCACGCCGTGAGACACCCTCTCTTCCTATTTCCTTTCAGCCTGTCCGTTTTTTTTAAAACAGTCCGCTTCTTCTCTCCTCTACGTAATGGGCCCCTTTCTCTGCCCTCTTCTTTCCTTCGCATGCACCCCCTGTCTCCACGCCGTGAGACACCCTCTCTTCCTATTTCCTTTCAGCCTGTCCGTTTTTTTTTTTTAAAACAGTCCGCTTCTTCTCTCCCCTCTACGTAATGGGCCCCTTTCTCTGCCCTCTTCTTTCCTTCGCATGCACCCCCTGTCTCCACGCCGTGAGACACCCTCTCTTCCTATTTCCTTTCAGCCTGTCCGTTTTTTTTTTTAAAACAGTCCGCTTCTTCTCTCTCCCTCTACGTAATGGGCCCCTTTCTCTGCCCTCTTCTTTCCTTCGCATGCACCCCCTGTCTCCACGCCGTGAGACACCCTCTCTTCCTATTTCCTTTCAGCCTGTCCGTTTTTTTTTAAAACAGTCCGCTTCTTCTCTCCCTCTACGTAATGGGCCCCTTTCTCTGCCCTCTTCTTTCCTTCGCATGCACCCCCTGTCTCCACGCCGTGAGACACCCTCTCTTCCTATTTCCTTTCAGCCTGTCCGTTTTTTTTAAATAAAACAGTCCGCTTCTTCTCTCCCCTCTACGTAATGGGCCCCTTTCTCTGCCCTCTTCTTTCCTTCGCATGCACCCCCTGTCTCCACGCCGTGAGACACCCTCTCTTCCTATTTCCTTTCAGCCTGTCCGGTTTTTTTTTAAACAGCCCGCCTTTCTCTCCCCTCTACGTAATGGGCCCCTTTCTCTGCCCTCTTCTTTCATTCGCATGCACCCCCTGTCTCCATGCCGTGAGACACCCTCTCTTCCTATTTCCTTTCAGCCTGTCTGTTTTTTTTAAAAAAACAGTCCCCTTCTTCTCTCCCCTCTACGTAATGGGCCCCTTTCTCTGCCCTCTTCTTTCCTTCGCATGCACCCCCTGTCTCCACGCTGTGAGACACCCTCTCTTCCCATTTCCTTTCAGCCTGTCCGTTTTTTTTTTAAAACAGTCCGCTTCTTCTCTCTCCTCTACGTAATGGGCCCCTTTCTCTGCCCTCTTCTTTCCTTCGCATGCACCCCTGTCTCCACGCCGTGAGACACCCTCTCTTCCTATTTCCTTTCAGCCTGTCCGTTTTTTTTTTAAAACAGTCCGCTTCTTCTCTCCCCTCTACGTAATGGGCCCCTTTCTCTGCCCTCTTCTTTCCTTCGCATGCACCCCCTGTCTCCACGCCGTGAGGCACCCTCTCTTCCTATTTCCTTTCAGCCTGTCCGTTTTTTTTTAAAAACAGTCCGCTTCTTCTCTCCCCTCTACGTAATGGGCCCCTTTCTCTGCCCTCTTCTTTCCTTCGCATGCACCCCCTGTCTCCACGCCGTGAGACACCCTCTCTTCCTATTTCCTTTCAGCCTGTCCGTTTTTTTTTTTAAAACAGTCCGCTTCTTCTCTCCCCTCTACGTAATGGGCCCCTTTCTCTGCCCTCTTCTTTCCTTCGCATGCACCCCCTGTCTCCACGCCGTGAGACACCCTCTCTTCCTATTTCCTTTCAGCCTGTCCGTTTTTTTTTTTAAAACAGTCCGCTTCTTCTCTCCCTCTACGTAATGGGCCCCTTTCTCTGCCCTCTTCTTTCCTTCGCATGCACCCCCTGTCTCCACGCCGTGAGACACCCTCTCTTCCTATTTCCTTTCAGCCTGTCCGTTTTTTTTTAAAAACAGTCCGCTTCTTCTCTCCTCTACGTAATGGGCCCCTTTCTCTGCCCTCTTCTTTCTTCGCATGCACCCCCTGTCTCCACGCCGTGAGACACCCTCTCTTCCTATTTCCTTTCAGCCTGTCCGTTTTTTAAACAGTCCGCTTCTTTCCCCTCGTAATGGGCCCCTTTCTCTGCCCTCTTCTTTCCTTCGCATGCACCCCCTGTCTCCACGCCGTGAGACACCCTCTCTTCCTATTTCCTTTCAGCCTGTCCGTTTTTTTTTAAAACAGTCCGCTTCTTCTCTCCCCTCTACGTAATGGGCCCCTTTCTCTGCCCTCTTCTTTCCTTCGCATGCACCCCGTCTCCACGCCGTGAGACACCCTCTCTTCCTATTTCCTTTCAGCCTGTCCGTTTTTTTTTTATAAAACAGTCCGCTTCTTCTCTCCCCTCTACGTAATGGGCCCCTTTCTCTGCCCTCTTCTTTCCTTCGCATGCACCCCTGTCTCCACGCCGTGAGACACCCTCTCTTCCTATTTCCTTTCAGCCTGTCCGTTTTTTTTTTAAAACAGTCCGCTTCTTCTCTCCCCTCTACGTAATGGGCCCCTTTCTCTGCCCTCTTCTTTCCTTCGCATGCACCCCCTGTCTCCACGCCGTGAGACACCCTCTCTTCCTATTTCCTTTCAGCCTGTCCGTTTTTTTAAAAAAAACAGTCCGCTTCTTCTCTCCCCTCTACGTAATGGGCCCCTTTCTCTGCCCTCTTCTTTCCTTCGCATGCACCCCCTGTCTCCACGCCGTGAGACACCCTCTCTTCCTATTTCCTTTCAGCCTGTCCGTTTTTTTTTAAAACAGTCCGCTTCTTCTCTCCCCTCTACGTAATGGGCCCCTTTCTCTGCCCTCTTCTTTCCTTCGCATGCACCCCTGTCTCCACGCCGTGAGACACCCTCTCTTCCTATTTCCTTTCAGCCTGTCCGTTTTTTTTTTAAAACAGTCCGCTTCTTCTCTCCCCTCTACGTAATGGGCCCCTTTCTCTGCCCTCTTTCTTTCCTTCGCATGCACCCTCTGTCTCCACGCCGTGAGACACCCTCTCTTCCTATTTCCTTTCAGCCTGTCCGTTTTTTTTTTAAAACAGTCCGCTTCTTCTCTCCCCTCTACGTAATGGGCCCCTTTCTCTGCCCTCTTCTTTCCTTCGCATGCACCCCCTGTCTCCACGCCGTGAGACACCCTCTCTTCCTATTTCCTTTCAGCCTGTCCGTTTTTTTTTAAAACAGTCCGCTTCTTCTCTCCCCTCTACGTAATGGGCCCCTTTCTCTGCCCTCTTCTTTCCTTCGCATGCACCCCTGTCTCCACGCCGTGAGGCACCCTCTCTTCCTATTTCCTTTCAGCCTGTCTGTTTTTTTTTTAAAAACAGTCCGCTTCTTCTCTCCCCTCTACGTAATGGGCCCCTTTCTCTGCCCTCTTCTTTCCTTCGCATGCACCCCCTGTCTCCACGCCGTGAGACACCCTCTCTTCCTATTTCCTTTCAGCCTGTCCGTTTTTTTTTTAAAAACAGTCCACTTCTTCTCTCCCCTCTACGTAATGGGCCCCTTTCTCTGCCCTCTTCTTTCCTTCGCATGCACCCCCTGTCTCCACGCCGTGAGACACCCTCTCTTCCTATTTCCTTTCAGCCTGTCCGTTTTTTTTTAAAAACAGTCCACTTCTTCTCTCCCCTCTACGTAATGGGCCCCTTTCTCTGCCCTCTTCTTTCCTTCGCATGCACCCCCTGTCTCCACGCCGTGAGACACCCTCTCTTCCTATTTCCTTTCAGCCTGTCTGTTTTTTTTTTTAAAACAGTCCGCTTCTTCTCTCCCCTCTACGTAATGGGCCCCTTTCTCTGCCCTCTTCTTTCCTTCGCATGCACCCCCTGTCTCCACGCTGTGAGACACCCTCTCTTCCCATTTCCTTTCAGCCTGTCCGTTTTTTTTTAAAAACAGTCCGCTTCTTCTCTCCCCTCTACGTAATGGGCCCCTTTCTCTGCCCTCTTCTTTCCTTCGCATGCACCCCCTGTCTCCACGCCGTGAGACACCCTCTCTTCCTATTTCCTTTCAGCCTGTCCGTTTTTTTTTAAAACAGTCCGCTTCTTCTCTCCCTCTACGTAATGGGCCCCTTTCTCTGCCCTCTTCTTTCCTTCGCATGCACCCCCTGTCTCCACGCCGTGAGACACCCTCTCTTCCTATTTCCTTTCAGCCTGTCTGTTTTTTTTTAAAAACAGTCCGCTTCTTCTCTCCCTCTACGTAATGGGCCCCTTTCTCTGCCCTCTTCTTTCCTTCGCATGCACCCCCTGTCTCCACGCCGTGAGACACCCTCTCTTCCTATTTCCTTTCAGCCTGTCTGTTTTTTTTTTAAAACAGTCCGCTTCTTCTCTCCCCTCTACGTAATGGGCCCCTTTCTCTGCCCTCTCTTCTTTCCTTCGCATGCACCCCCTGTCTCCACGCCGTGAGACACCCTCTCTTCCTATTTCCTTTCAGCCTGTCCGTTTTTTTTAAAAACAGTCCGCTTTTTCTCTCCCCTCTACGTAATGGGCCCCTTTCTCTGCCCTCTTCTTTCCTTCGCATGCACCCCCTGTCTCCACGCCGTGAGACACCCTCTCTTCCTATTTCCTTTCAGCCTGTCCGTTTTTTTTATTTAAAACAGTCCGCTTCTTTCTCTCCCCTCTACGTAATGGGCCCCTTTCTCTGCCCTCTTTCTTTCCTTCGCATGCACCCCCTGTCTCCACGCCGTGAGACACCCTCTCTTCCTATTTCCTTTCAGGCTGTCTGTTTTTTTTTTTAAAACAGTCCCCTTCTTCTCTCCCCTCTACGTAATGGGCCCCTTTCTCTGCCCTCTTCTTTCCTTCGCATGCACCCCCTGTCTCCACGCTGTGAGACACCCTCTCTTCCCATTTCCTTTCAGCCTGTCCGTTTTTTTTTTTTAAACAGTCCGCTTCTTCTCTCCCCTCTACGTAATGGGCCCCTTTCTCTGCCCTCTTCTTTCCTTCGCATGCACCCCTGTCTCCACGCCGTGAGACACCCTCTCTTCCTATTTCCTTTCAGCCTGTCTGTTTTTTTTTTTAAAACAGTCCGCTTCTTCTCTCCCCTCTACGTAATGGGCCCCTTTCTCTGCCCTCTTCTTTCCTTCGCATGCACCCCTGTCTCCACGCCGTGAGGTACCCTCTCTTCCTATCTCCTTTCAGCCTGTCTGTTTTTTGTTTTTAAAACAGTCCGCTTCTTCTCTCCCCTCTACGTAATTGGCCCCTTTCTCTGCCCTCTTCTATCCTTCGCATGCACCCCCTGTCTCCACGCCGTGAGACACCCTCTCTTCCTATTTCCTTTCAGCCTGTCCGTTTTTTTAAAAAACAGTCCGCTTCTTCTCTCCCTCTACGTAATGGGCCCCTTTCTCTGCCCTCTTCTTTCCTTCGCATGCACCCCCTGTCTCCACGCCGTGAGACACCCTCTCTTCCTATTTCCTTTCAGCCTGTCCGTTTTTTTTAAAAACAGTCCGCTTCTTCTCTCCCCTCTACGTAATGGGCCCCTTTCTCTGCCCTCTTCTTTCCTTCGCATGCACCCCCTGTCTCCACGCCGTGAGACACCCTCTCTTCCTATTTCCTTTCAGCCTGTCCGTTTTTTTTTTAAAACAGTCCGCTTCTTCTCTCCCTCTACGTAATGGGCCCCTTTCTCTGCCCTCTTTTTTCCTTCGCATGCACCCCCTGTCTCCACGCCGTGAGCCACCCTCTGTTCCTATTTCCTTTCAGCCTGTCTGTTTTTTTTTTTAAAAACAGTCCGCTTCTTCTCTCCCCTCTACGTAATGGGCCCCTTTCTCTGCCCTCTTCTTTCCTTCGCATGCACCCCCTTTCTCCACGCCGTGAGACACACTCTCTTCCTATTTCCTTTCAGCCTGTCCGTTTTTTGTTTTTAAAACAGTCCGCTTCTTCTCTCCCCTCTACGTAATTGGCCCCTTTCTCTGCCCTCTTTCTATCCTTCGCATGCACCCCTGTCTCCACGCCGTGAGACACCCTCTCTTCCTATTTCCTTTCAGCCTGTCCGTTTTTTTAAAAACAGTCCGCTTCTTCTCTCCCCTCTACGTAATGGGCCCCTTTCTCTGCCCTCTTCTTTCCTTCGCATGCACCCCCTGTCTCCACGCCGTGAGACACCCTCTCTTCCTATTTCCTTTCAGCCTGTCCGTTTTTATTAAAACAGTCCGCTTCTTCTCTCCCCTCTACGTAATGGGCCCCTTTCTCTGCCCTCTTCTTTCCTTCGCATGCACCCCTGTCTCCACGCCGTGAGACACCCTCTCTTCCTATTTCCTTTCAGCCTGTCTGGTTTTTTTTTTTAAAACAGTCCGCTTCTTCTCTCCCCTCTACGTAATGGGCCCCTTTCTCTGCCCTCTTCTTTCCTTCGCATGCACCCCCTGTCTCCATGCCATGAGGTACCCTCTCTTCCTATTTCCTTTCAGCCTGTCCGTTTTTGTTTTAAAACAGTCAGCTTCTTCTCTCCCTCTACGTAATGGGCCCCTTTCTCTGCCCTTTTCTTTCCTTCGCATGCACCCCTGTCTCCACGCCGTGAGACACCCTCTCTTCCTATTTCCTTTCAGCCTGTCCGTTTTTTTAATAAAACAGTCCGCTTCTTCTCTCCCTCTACGTAATGGGCCCCTTTCTCTGCCCTCTTCTTTCCTTCGCATGCACCCCCTGTCTCCACGCCGTGAGACACCCTCTCTTCCTATTTCCTTTCAGCCTGTCCATTTTTTTAAAAAAACAGTCCGCTTCTTCTCTCCCCTCTACGTAATTGGCCCCTTTCTCTGCCCTTTTCTATCCTTCGCATGCACCCCCTGTCTCCACGCCGTGAGGCACCCTCTCTTCCTATTTCCTTTCAGCCTGTCTGTTTTTTTTTTTAAAACAGTCCGCTTCTTCTCTCCCCTCTACGTAATGGGCCCCTTTCTCTGCCCTCTTCTTTCCTTCGCATGCACCCCCTGTCTCCACGCCGTGAGACACCCTCTCTTCCTATTTCCTTTCAGCCTGTCCGTTTTTCTTAAAAAACAGTCCGCTTCTTCTCTCCCCTCTACGTAATGGGCCCCTTTCTCTGCCCTCTTCTTTCCTTCGCATGCACCCCCTGTCTCCACACCGTGAGACACCCTCTCTTCCTATTTCCTTTTAGCCTGTCCGTTTTTTTAAAAAAAACAGTCCGCTTCTTCTCTCCCCTCTACGTAATGGGCCCCTTTGTCTGCCCTCTTCTTTCCTTCGCATGCACCCCCTGTCTCCACGCCGTGAGACACCCTCTCTTCCTATTTCCTTTCAGCCTGTCTGTTTTATTTTTTTAAACAGTCCGCTTCTTCTCTCCCCTCTACGTAATGGGCCCCTTTCTCTGCCCTCTTCTTTTCTTCGCATGCACCCCCTGTCTCCACGCCGTGAGACACACTCTCTTCCTATTTCCTTTCAGCCTGTCCGTTTTTTTTTTAAAACAGTCCGCTTCTTCTCTCCCTCTACGTAATGGGCCCCTTTCTCTGCCTCTTTCTTTCCTTCGCATGCACCCCCTGTCTCCACGCCGTGAGACACCCTCTCTTCCTATTTCCTTTCAGCCTGTCTGTTTTTTTTTTTTTTAAAACAGTCCGCTTCTTCTCTCCCCTCTACGTAATGGGCCCCTTGCTCTGCCCTCTTCTTTCCTTCGCATGCACCCCCTGTCTCCACGCCGTGAGACACCCTCTCTTCCTATTTCCTTTCAGCCTGTCTGTTTTTTTTTTTTAAAACAGTCCGCTTCTTCTCTCCCCTCTACGTAATGGGCCCCTTTCTCTGCCCTCTTCTTTCCTTCGCATGCACCCCTGTCTCCATGCCGTGAGACACCCTCTCTTCCTATCTCCTTTCAGCCTGTCTGTTTTGTTTTTAAAACAGTCCGCTTCTTCTCTCCCCTCTACGTAATGGGCCCCTTTCTCTGCCTCTCTTCTTTCCTTCGCATGCACCCCCTGTCTCCACGCCGTGAGACACCCTCTCTTCCTATTTCCTTTCAGCCTGTCCGTTTTCTTTAAAAACAGTCCGCTTCTTTCTCTCCCCTCTACGTAATGGGCCCCTTTCTCTGCCCTCTTCTTTCCTTCGCATGCACCCCCTGTCTCCACGCCGTGAGACACCCTCTCTTCCTATTTCCTTTCAGCCTGTCCGTTTTTTTTTAAAAACAGTCCGCTTCTTCTCTCCCCTCTAAGTAACGTACCCCTTTCTCTGCCCTCTTCTTTCCTTCGCATGCACCCCCTGTCTCCACGCCGTGAGACACCCTCTCTTCCTATTTCCTTTCAGCCTGTCTGTTTTTTTTTTTAAAACAGTCCGCTTCTTCTCTCCCCTCTACGTAATGGGCCCCTTGCTCTGCCGTCTTCTTTCCTTCGCATGCACCCACTGTCTCCACGCCGTGAGGCACCCTCTCTTCCTAGTTCCTTTCAGCCTGTCCATTTTTTTTAAAAAAACAGTCCGCTTCTTAACTCCCCTCTACGTAATGGGCCACTTTCTCTGCCCTCTTCTTTCCTTTGCATGCACCCCCTTTCTCCACGCCTTGAGACACCCTCACTTCCTATTTCCTTTCAGCCGGTACGTTTTTTTTTTGGTAATGGGCCCCTTTCTCTGCCCTCTTTTTTCCTTCGCATGCACCCCCTTGTCTCCACACCGTGAGACACCCTCTCTTCCTATTTCCTTTCAGCCTGTCTGTTTTTTTTTTTTTTTAAACAGTCCGCTTCTTCTCTCCCCTCTACGTAATGGGCCCCTTTCTCTGCCCTCTTCTTTCCTTCGCATGCACCCCCTGTCTCCATGCCGTGAGGTACCCTCTCTTCCTATCTCCTTTCAGCCTGTCCGTTTTTTGTTTTTAAAACAGCCAGCTTCTTCTCTCCCCTCTACGTAATTGGCCCCTTTTCTGCCCTTTTCTATCCTTCGCATGCACCCCCTGTCTCCACGCCGTGAGGCACCCTCTCTTCCTATTTCCTTTCAGCCTGTCTGTTTTTTTTTTTTAAAACAGTCCGCTTCTTCTCTCCCCTCTAGGTAATGGGCCCCTTTCTCTGCCCTCTTCTTACCTTCGCATGCACCCCCTGTCTCCACGCCGTGAGACACCCTCTCTTCCTATTTCCTTTCAGCCTGTCCATTTTTTTAAAAAAACAGTCCGCTTCTTCTCTCCCCTCTACGTAATGGGCCCCTTTCTCTGCCTCTTCTTTCCTTCGCATGCACCCCCTGTCTCCATGCCGTGAGGTACCCTCTCTTCCTATCTCCTTTCAGCCTGTCCGTTTTTTGTTTTTAAAACAGTCCGCTTCTTCTCTCCCCTCTACATAATTGGCCCCTTTCTCTGCCCTTTTCTATCCTTCGCATGCACCCCCTGTCTCCACGCCGTGAGGCACCCTCTCTTCCTATTTCCTTTCAGCCTGTCCGTTTTTTTAAAAAAAACAGTCCGCTTCTTAACTCCCCTCTACGTAATGGGCCCCTTTCTCTGCCCTCTTCTTACCTTCGCATGCACCCCCTGTCTCCACGCCGTGAGACACCCTCTCTTCCTATTTCCTTTCAGCCTGTCCAGTTTTTTTTTAAAAACAGTCCGCTTCTTCTCTCCCCTCTACGTAATGGGCCCCTTTCTCTGCCCTCTTCTTTCCTTCGCATGCACCCCTGTCTCCATGCCGTGAGGCACCCTCTCTTCCTATCTCCTTTCAGCCTGTCCGTTTTTTGTTTTTAAAACAGTCCGCTTCTTCTCTCCCCTCTACATAATTGGCCCCTTTCTCTGCCCTTTTCTATCCTTCGCATGCACCCCCTGTCTCCACGCCGTGAGGCACCCTCTCTTCCTATTTCCTTTCAGCCTGTCCGTTTTTTAAAAAAACAGTCCGCTTCTTATCTCCCTCTACGTAATGGGCCACTTTCTCTGCCCTCTTCTTTCCTTTGCATGCACCCCTTTCTCCACGCCGTGAGACACCCTCTCTTCCTATTTCCTTTCAGCCTGTCCGTTTTTTTCTAAAACAGTCCGCTTCTTCTCTCCCCTCTACGTAATGGGCCCCTTTCTCTGCCTCTTCTTTCCTTCGCATGCACCCCTGTCTCCACGCCGTGAGACACCCTCTCTTCCTATTTCCTTTCAGCCTGTCTTTTTTTTTTTTAAAACAGTCCGCTTCTTCTCTCCCTTCTACGTAATGGGCCCCTTTCTCTGCCCTCTTCTTTCCTTCGCATGCACCCCCTGTCTCCATGCCGTGAGGTACCCTCTCTTCCTATCTCCTTTCAGCCTGTCCGTTTTTTGTTTTTAAAACAGTCAGCTTCTTCTCTCCCCTCTACGTAATTGGCCCCTTTCTCTGCCCTTTTCTATCCTTCGCATGCACCCCCTGTCTCCACGCCGTGAGGCACACTCTCTTCCTATTTCCTTTCAGCCTGTCCGTTTTTTTTTTTAAAAACAGTCCGCTTCTTCTCTCCCCTCTAGGTAATGGGCCCCTTTCTCTGCCCTCTTCTTACCTTTGCATGCACCCCCTGTCTCTACGCCGTGAGACACCCTCTCTTCCTATTTCCTTTCAGCCTGTCCATTTTTTTTTAAAACAGTCCGCTTCTTCTCTCCCCTCTACGTAATTGGCCCCTTTCTCTGCCCTTTTCTATACTTCGCATGCACCCCCTGTCTCCATGCCGTGAGGCACCCTCTCTTCCTATTTCCTTTCAGCCTGTCTGTTTTTTTTTTTAAAACAGTCCGCTTCTTCTCTCCCCTCTACTTAATGGGCCCCTTTCTCTGCCCTTTTCTTTCCTTCGCATGCACCCACTGTCTCCACGCCGTGAGACACCCTCTCTTCCTATTTCCTTTCAGCCTGTCCGTTTTCTTAAAAAAACAGTCCGCTTTTTCTCTCCCCTCTACATAATGGGCCCCTTTCTCTGCCATCTTCTTTCCTTCGCATGCACCCCCTGTCTCCACACTGCGAGACACCCTCTCTTCCTATTTCCTTTCAGCCTGTCCGTTTTTAAAAAAAAACAGTCCGCTTCTTCTCTCCCCTCTAAGTAATGTATCCCTTTCTCTGCCCTCTTCTTTCCTTCGCATGCACCCCCTGTCTCCACGCCGTGAGACACCCTCTCTTCCTATTTCCTTTCAGCCTGTCTGTTTTTTTTTTTTTTTAAAACAGTCCGCTTCTTAACTCCCCTCTACGTAATGGGCCACTTTCTCTGCCCTCTTCTTTCCTTTGCATGCACCCCCTTTCTCCACGCCGTGAGACACACTCTCTTCCTATTTCCTTTCAGCCTGTCCGTTTTTTTTTTTAAAACAGTCCGCTTCTTCTCTCCCCTCTACGTAATGGGCCCCTTTCTCTGCCTCTTCTTTCCTTCGCATGCACCCCCTGTCTCCACGCCGTGAGACACCCTCTCTTCTTATTTCCTTTCAGCCTGTCTGTTTTTTGTTTTTTTAAAACAGTCCGCTTCTTCTCTCCCCTCTACGTAATGGGCCCCTTGCTCTGCCCTCTTCTTTCCTTCACATGCACCCCCTGTCTCCACGCCGTGAGATACCCTCTCTTCTTATTTCCTTTCAGCCTGTCTGTTTTTTTTTTTTAAAACAGTCCGCTTCTTCTCTCCCCTCTACGTAATGGGCCCCTTTCTCTGCCCTCTTCTTTCCTTCGCATGCACCCCTGTCTCCATGCCGTGAGGTACCCTCTCTTCCTATCTCCTTTCAGCCTGTCCGTTTTTGTTTTTAAAACAGTCCAGCTTCTTCTCTCCCTCTACGTAATGGGCCCCTTTCTCTGCCCTCTTCTTTCCTTCGCATGCACCCCTGTCTCCATGCCGTGAGGTACCCTCTCTTCCTATCTCCTTTCAGCCTGTCCGTTTTTTGTTTTTAAAACAGTCAGCTTCTTCTCTCCCCTCTACGTAATTGGCCCCTTTCTCTGCCCTTTTCTATCCTTCGCATGCACCCCCTGTCTCCACGCCGTGAGGCACCCTCTCTTCCTATTTCCTTTCAGCCTGTCTGTTTTTTTTTTTAAAACAGTCCGCTTCTTCTCTCTCCTCTACGTAATGGGCCCCTTTCTCTGCCCTCTTCTTACCTTCGCATGCACCCCTGTCTCCACGCCGTGAGACACCCTCTCTTCCTATTTCCTTTCAGCCTGTCCATTTTTTTTAAAAAACAGTCCGCTTCTTCTCTCCCCTCTACGTAATGGGCCCCTTGCTCTGCCCTCTTCTTTCCTTCGCATGCACCCCCTGTCTCCATGCCGTGAGTTACCCTCTCTTCCTATCTCCTTTCAGCCTGTCTGTTTTTTGTTTTTAAAACAGTCCGCTTCTTCTCTCCCCTCTACGTAATTGGCCCCTTTCTCTGCCCTTTTCTATCCTTCGCATGCACCCACTGTCTCCACGCCGTGAGGCACCCTCTCTTCCTATTTCCTTTCAGCCTGTCCGTTTTTTTAAAAAAAACAGTCTGCTTCTTAACTCCCCTCTACGTAATGGGCCCCTTTCTCTGCCCTCTTCTTACCTTCGCATGCACCCCTGTCTCCACGCCGTGAGACACCCTCTCTTCCTATTTCCTTTCAGCCTGTCCATTTTTTTTTAAAAACAGTCCGCTTCTTCTCTCCCCTCTACGTAATGGGCCCCTTTCTCTGCCTCTTCTTTCCTTCGCATGCACCCCCTGTCTCCATGCCGTGAGGTACCCTCTCTTCCTATCTCCTTTCAGCCTGTCCGTTTTTTGTTTTTAAAACAGTCCGCTTCTTCTCTCCCCTCTACATAATTGGCCCCTTTCTCTGCCCTTTTCTATCCTTCGCATGCACCCCCTGTCTCCACGCCGTGAGGCACCCTCTCTTCCTATTTCCTTTCAGCCTGTCCGTTTTTTTAAAAAAAACAGTCCGCTTCTTAACTCCCCTCTACGTAATGGGCCACTTTCTCTGCCCTCTTCTTTCCTTTGCATGCACCCCCTTTCTCCACGCCGTGAGACACCCTCTCTTCCTATTTCCTTTCAGCCTGTCCGTTTTTTTCTAAAACAGTCCGCTTCTTCTCTCCCCTCTACGTAATGGGCCCCTTTCTCTGCCTCTTCTTTCCTTCGCATGCACCCCCTGTCTCCACGCCGTGAGACACCCTCTCTTCCTATTTCCTTTCAGCCTGTCTTTTTTTTTTTTTTTTAAACAGTCCGCTTCTTCTCTCCCCTCTACGTAATGGGCCCCTTTCTCTGCCCTCTTCTTTCCTTCGAATGCACCCCCTGTCTCCATGCCGTGAGGTACCCTCTCTTCCTATCTCCTTTCAGCCTGTCCATTTTTTGTTTTTAAAACAGTCAGCTTCTTCTCTCCCCTCTACGTAATTGGCCCCTTTCTCTGCCCTTTTCTATCCTTCGCATGCACCCCCTGTCTCCACGCCGTGAGGCACCCTCTCTTCCTATTTCCTTTCAGCCTGTCCGTTTTTAAAAAAAAAAACAGTCCGCTTCTTCTCTCCCCTCTAGGTAATGGGCCCCTTTCTCTGCCCTCTTCTTACCTTTGCATGCACCCCCTGTCTCCACGCCGTGAGACACCCTCTCTTCCTATTTCCTTTCAGCCTGTCCATTTTTTTTTAAAACAGTCCGCTTCTTCTCTCCCCTCTACGTAATTGGCCCCTTTCTCTGCCCTTTTCTATACTTCGCATGCACCCCCTGTCTCCATGCCGTGAGGCACCCTCTCTTCCTATTTCCTTTCAGCCTGTCTGTTTTTTTTTAAAAACAGTCCGCTTCTTCTCTCCCCTCTACTTAATGGGCCCCTTTCTCTGCCCTCTTCTTTCCTTCGCATGCACCCCCTGTCTCCACGCCGTGAGACACCCTCTCTTCCTATTTCCTTTCAGCCTGTCCGTTTTTCTTAAAAAACAGTCCGCTTTTCTCTCCCCTCTACATAATGGGCCCCTTTCTCTGCCATCTTCTTTCCTTCGCATGCACCCCCTGTCTCCACACTGTGAGACACCCTCTCTTCCTATTTCCTTTCAGCCTGTCCGTTTTTTTTAAAAAACAGTCCGCTTCTTCTCTCCCCTCTAAGTAATGTGCCCCTTTCTCTGCCCTCTTCTTTCCTTCGCATGCACCCCCTGTCTCCACGCCGTGAGACACCCTCTCTTCCTATTTCCTTTCAGCCTGTCTGTTTTTTTTTTTAAAACAGTCCGCTTCTTAACTCCCCTCTACGTAATGGGCCACTTTCTCTGCCCTCTTCTTTCCTTTGCATGCACCCCCTTTCTCCACGCCGTGAGACACACTCTCTTCCTATTTCCTTTCAGCCTGTCCGTTTTTTTTTTTAAAACAGTCCGCTTCTTCTCTCCCCTCTACGTAATGGGCCCCTTTCTCTGCCTCTTCTTTCCTTCGCATGCACCCCCTGTCTCCACGCCGTGAGACACCCTCTCTTCTTATTTCCTTTCAGCCTGTCTGTTTTTTTTTTTTTTAAAACAGTCCGCTTCTTCTCTCCCCTCTACGTAATGGGCCCCTTGCTCTGCCCTCTTCTTTCCTTCACATGCACCCCCTGTCTCCACGCCGTGAGATACCCTCTCTTCTTATTTCCTTTCAGCCTGTCTGTTTTTTTTTTTAAAACAGTCCGCTTCTTCTCTCCCTCTACGTAATGGGCCCCTTGCTCTGCCCTCTTCTTTCCTTCGCATGCACCCCTGTCTCCATGCCGTGAGGCACCCTCTCTTCCTATCTCATTTTAGCCTGTCAGTTTTTTGTTTTTAAAACAGTCCGCTTCTTCTCTCCCCTCTACGTAATTGGCCCCTTTCTCTGCCTCTTCTTTCCTTCGCATGCACCCCCTGTCTCCACGCCGTGAGACACCCTCTCTTCCTATTTCCTTTCAGCCTGTCTGTTTTTTTTTTTTAAAACAGTCCGCTTCTTAACTCCCCTCTACGTAATGGGCCACTTTCTCTGCCCTCTTCTTTCCTTTGCATGCACCCCCTTTCTCCACGCCGTGAGACACACTCTCTTCCTATTTCCTTTCAGCCTGTCCGGTTTTTTTTTTAAAACTGTCCGCTTCTTCTCTCTCCTCTACGTAATGGGCCCCTTTCTCTGCCTCTTCTTTCCTTCGCATGCACCCCCTGTCTCCACGCCGTGAGACACCCTCTCTTCTTATTTCCTTTCAGCCTGTCTGTTTTTATTTTTTAAACAGTCCGCTTCTTCTCTCCCCTCTACGTAATGGGCCCCTTGCTCTGCCCTCTTCTTTCCTTCGCATGTACCGCCTGTCTCCATGCCGTGAGGTACCCTCTCTTCCTATCTCCTTTCAGCCTGTCCGTTTTTGTTTTTAAAACAGTCCTCTTCTTCTCTCCCCTCTACGTAATTGGCCCCTTTCTCTGCCCTTTTCTATCCTTCGCATGCACCCACTGTCTCCACGCCGTGAGGCACCCTCTCTTCCTATTTCCTTTCAGCCTGTCCGTTTTTTTTTTTAAAACAGTCCGCTTCTTAACTCCCCTCTACGTAATGGGCCACTTTCTCTGCCCTCTTCTTTCCTTTGCATGCACCCCCTTTCTCCACGCCGTGAGACACCCTCTCTTCCTATTTCCTTTCAGCCTGTCCGTTTTTTTTTTTAAACAGTCCGCTTCTTCTCTTCCCTCTACGTAATGGGCCCCTTTCTCTGCCTCTTCTTTCCTTCGCATGCACCCCTGTCTCCATGCCGTGAGACACCCTCTCTTCCTATTTCCTTTCAGCCTGTCTGTTTTTTTTTTTTAAACAGTCCGCTTCTTCTCTCCCCTCTACGTAATGGGCCCCTTTCTCTGCCCTCTTCTTTCCTTCGCATGCACCCCTGTCTCCATGCCGTGAGGTACCCTCTCTTCCTATCTCCTTTCAGCCTGTCCGTTTTTGTTTTTAAAACAGTCCTCTTCTCTCTCTCCCCTCTACGTAATTGGCCCCTTTCTCTGCCCTTTTCTATCCTTCGCATGCACCCACTGTCTCCACGCCGTGAGGCACCCTCTCTTCCTATTTCCTTTCAGCCTGTCCGTTTTTTTTTAAAAAACAGTCCGCTTCTTAACTCCCCTCTACGTAATGGGCCACTTTCTCTGCCCTCTTCTTTCCTTTGCATGCACCCCCTTTCTCCACGCCGTGAGACACCCTCTCTTCCTATTTCCTTTCAGCCTGTCCGTTTTTTTTTTTAAAACAGTCCGCTTCTTCTCTTCCCTCTACGTAATGGGCCCCTTTCTCTGCCTCTTCTTTCCTTCGCATGCACCCCCTGTCTCCATGCCGTGAGACACCCTCTCTTCCTATTTCCTTTCAGCCTGTCTGTTTTTTTTTTTTAAACAGTCCGCTTCTTCTCTCCCCTCTACGTAATGGGCCCCTTTCTCTGCCCTCTTCTTTCCTTCGCATGCACCCCCTGTCTCCATGCCGTGAGGTACCCTCTCTTCCTATCTCCTTTCAGCCTGTCCGTTTTTTGTTTTTAAAACAGTCAGCTTCTTCTCTCCCCTCTACGTAATTGGCCCCTTTTCTGCCCTTTTCTATCCTTCGCATGCACCCCCTGTCTCCACACCGTGAGGCACCCTCTCTTCCTATTTCCTTTCAGCCTGTCCGTTTTTTTTAAAAAACAGTCCGCTTCTTCTCTCCCCTCTAGGTAATGGGCCCCTTTCTCTGCCCTCTTCTTACCTTCGCATGCACCCCCTGTCTCCACGCCGTGAGACACCCTCTCTTCCTATTTCCTTTCAGCCTGTCCATTTAAAAAAAAAAAAACAGTCCGCTTCTTCTCTCCCCTCTACGTAATTGGCCCCTTTCTCTGCCCTTTTCTATCCTTCGCATGCACCCCCTGTCTCTACGCCGTGAGGCACCCTCTCTTCCTATTTCCTTTCAGCCTGTCTGGTTTTTTTTTAAAAACAGTCCGCTTCTTCTCTCCCCTCTACTTAATGGGCCCCTTTCTCTGCCCTCTTCTTTCCTTCACATGCAACCCCTGTCTCCACGCCGTGAGACACCCTCTCTTCCTATTTCCTTTCAGCCTGTCCGTTTTCTTAAAAAAACAGTCCGCTTTTTCTCTCCCCTCTATATAATGGGCCCCTTTCTCTGCGCTCTTCTTTCCTTCGCATGCACCCCCTGTCTCCACACTGTGAGACACCCTCTCTTCCTATTTCCTTTCAGCCTGTCCGTTTTTAAAAAAAAAACAGTCCGCTTCTTCTCTCCCCTTTACGTAATGGGCCCCTTTCTCTGCCTCTTCTTTCCTTCGCATGCACCCCCTGTCTCCACGCCGTGAGACACCCTCTCTTCCTATTTCCTTTCAGCCTGTCTGGTTTTTTTTTTAAAACAGTCCGCTTCTTCTCTTCCCTCTACTTAATGGGCCCCTTTCTCTGCCCTCTTCTTTCCTTCGCATGCACCCCTGTCTCCACGCCGTGAGACACCCTCTCTTCCTATTTCCTTTCAGCCTGTCTGTTTTTTTAAAAAAAATAGGCCGCTTTCTCTCTCCTCTACTTAATGGGCCCCTTTCTCTGCCCTCTTCTTTCCTTCGCATGCACCCCCTGTCTCCACGCCGTGAGACACCCTCTCTTCCTATTTCCTTTCAGCCTGTCAGTTTTTTTTTTTTAAAACAGTCCGCTTCTTCCCTCCTCTCTATGTAATGGGCCCCTTTCTCTGCCCTCTTCTTTCCTTCGCATGGACCCCCTGTCTCCACGCCGTGAGACACCCTCTCTTCCTATTTCCTTTTAGCCTGTCCGTTTTCTTAAAAAACAGTCCGCTTCTTCTCTCCCCTCTACGTAATGGGCCCCTTTCTCTGCCTCTTCTTTCCTTCGCATGCACCCCTGTCTCCACGCCGTGAGACACCCTCTCTTCCTATTTCCTTTCAGCCTGTCTGTTTTTTTTTTTAAAACAGTCCGCTTCTTCTCTCCCCACTACGTAATGGGCCCCTTTCTCTGCCCTCTTCTTTCCTTCGCATGCACCCCTGTCTCCATGCCGTGAGACACCTTCTCTTCCTATTTCGTTTCAGCCTGTCCGTTTTTTTATAAAAAACAGTCCGCTTCTTCCCTCCTCTCTATGTAATGGGCCCCTTTCTCTGCCCTCTTCTTTCCTTCGCATGCACCCCTGTCTCCACGCCGTGAGACACCCTCTCTTCCCATTTCCTTTCAGCCTGTCCGATTTTTTTTTTTAAACAGTCTGCTTCTTCTCTCCCCTCTACGTAATGGGCCCCTTTCTCTGCCCTCTTCTTTCCTTAGCATGCACCCCTGTCTCCACGCCTTGAGGCACCCTCTCTTCCTATTTCCTTTCAGCCTGTCCGTTTAAAAAAAAAACAGTCAGCTTCTTCTCTCCCCTCTACGTAATGGGCCCCTTTCTCTGCCCTCTTCTTTCCTTCGCATGCACCCCCTGTCTCCACACTGCGAGACACCCTCTCTTCCTATTTCCTTTCAGCCTGTCCGTTTTTTTAAAAAAACAGTCCGCTTCTTCTCTCCCCTCTAAGTAATGTATCCCTTTCTCTGCCCTCTTCTTTCCTTCGCATGCACCCCCTGTCTCCACGCCGTGAGACACCCTCTCTTCCTATTTCCTTTCAGCCTGTCTGTTTTTTTTTTTTAAACAGTCCGCTTCTTAACTCCCCTCTACGTAATGGGCCACTTTCTCTGCCCTCTTCTTTCCTTTGCATGCACCCCCTTTCTCCACGCCGTGAGACACACTCTCTTCCTATTTCCTTTCAGCCTGTCCGTTTTTTTTTAAAACAGTCCGCTTCTTCTCTCCCCTCTACGTAATGGGCCCCTTTCTCTGCCCTCTTCTTTCCTTCGCATGCACCCCCTGTCTCCACGCCGTGAGACACCCTCTCTTCTTATTTCCTTTCAGCCTGTCTGTTTTTGTTTTTTAAAACAGTCCGCTTCTTAACTCCCCTCTACGTAATGGGCCACTTTCTCTGCCCTCTTCTTTCCTTTGCATGCACCCCCTTTCTCCACGCCGTGAGACACACTCTCTTCTTATTTCCTTTCAGCCTGTCCGTTTTTTAAAAACTGTCCGCTTCTTCTCTCCCCTCTACGTAATGGGCCCCTTTCTCTGCCTCTTCTTTCCTTCGCATGCACCCCTGTCTCCACGCCGTGAGACACCCTCTCTTCTTATTTCCTTTCAGCCTGTCTGTTTTTTTTATTTTTTAAACAGTCCGCTTCTTCTCTCCCCTCTACGTAATGGGCCCCTTGCTCTGCCCTCTTCTTTCCTTCGCATGTACCGCCTGTCTCCATGCCGTGAGGTACCCTCTCTTCCTATCTCCTTTCAGCCTGTCCGTTTTTTGTTTTTAAAACAGTCCTCTTCTTCTCTCCCCTCTACGTAATTGGCCCCTTTCTCTGCCCTTTTCTATCCTTCGCATGCACCCACTGTCTCCACGCCGTGAGGCACCCTCTCTTCCTATTTCCTTTCAGCCTGTCCGTTTTTTTAAAAAACAGTCCGCTTCTTAACTCCCTCTACGTAATGGGCCACTTTCTCTGCCCTCTTCTTTCCTTTGCATGCACCCCCTTTCTCCACGCCGTGAGACACCCTCTCTTCCTATTTCCTTTCAGCCTGTCCGTTTTTTTAAAAAAAACAGTCCGCTTCTTCTCTTCCCTCTACGTAATGGGCCCCTTTCTCTGCCTCTTCTTTCCTTCGCATGCACCCCCTGTCTCCATGCCGTGAGACACCCTCTCTTCCTATTTCCTTTCAGCCTGTCTGTTTTTTTTTTTTTTAAACAGTCCGCTTCTTCTCTCCCCTCTACGTAATGGGCCCCTTTCTCTGCCCTCTTCTTTCCTTCGCATGCACCCCCTGTCTCCATGCCGTGAGGTACCCTCTCTTCCTATCTCCTTTCAGCCTGTCCGTTTTTTGTTTTTAAAACAGTCAGCTTCTTCTCTCCCCTCTACGTAATTGGCCCCTTTTCTGCCCTTTTCTATCCTTCGCATGCACCCCCTGTCTCCACGCCGTGAGGCACCCTCTCTTCCTATTTCCTTTCAGCCTGTCCGTTTTTTTAAAAAACAGTCCGCTTCTTCTCTCCCTCTAGGTAATGGGCCCCTTTCTCTGCCCTCTTCTTACCTTCGCATGCACCCCCTGTCTCCACGCCGTGAGACACCCTCTCTTCCTATTTCCTTTCAGCCTGTCCATTTAAAAAAAAAAATAGTCCGCTTCTTCTCTCCCCTCTACGTAATTGGCCCCTTTCTCTGCCCTTTTCTATCCTTCGCATGCACCCCCTGTCTCTACGCCGTGAGGCACCCTCTCTTCCTATTTCCTTTCAGCCTGTCTGTTTTTTTTTTAAAAACAGTCCGCTTCTTCTCTCCCCTCTACTTAATGGGCCCCTTTCTCTGCCCTCTTCTTTCCTTCACATGCAACCCCTGTCTCACGCCGTGAGACACCCTCTCTTCCTATTTCCTTTCAGCCTGTCCGTTTTCTTAAAAAAACAGTCCGCTTTTTCTCTCCCCTCTATATAATGGGCCCCTTTCTCTGCGCTCTTCTTTCCTTCGCATGCACCCCCTGTCTCCACACTGTGAGACACCCTCTCTTCCTATTTCCTTTCAGCCTGTCTGTTTTTTTAAAAAAAACAGTCCGCTTCTTCTCTCCCCTCTACGTAATGGGCCCCTTTCTCTGCCTCTTCTTTCCTTCGCATGCACCCCCTGTCTCCACGCCGTGAGACACCCTCTCTTCCTATTTCCTTTCAGCCTGTCTGGTTTTTTTTTAAAACAGTCCGCTTCTTCTCTTCCCTCTACTTAATGGGCCCCTTTCTCTGCCCTCTTCTTTCCTTCGCATGCACCCCTGTCTCCACGCCGTGAGACACCCTCTCTTCCTATTTCCTTTCAGCCTGTCTGTTTTTTTTTAAAAAATAGGCCGCTTTCTCTCTCCTCTACTTAATGGGCCCCTTTCTCTGCCCTCTTCTTTCCTTCGCATGCACCCCCTGTCTCCACGCCGTGAGACACCCTCTCTTCCTATTTCCTTTCAGCCTGTCAGTTTTTTTTTTTAAAAACAGTCCGCTTCTTCCCTCCTCTCTATGTAATGTGCCCCTTTCTCTGCCCTCTTCTTTCCTTCGCATGGACCCCCTGTCTCCACGCCGTGAGACACCCTCTCTTCCTATTTCCTTTTAGCCTGTCCGTTTTCTTAAAAAAACAGTCCGCTTCTTCTCTCCCCTCTACGTAATGGGCCCCTTTCTCTGCCTCTTCTTTCCTTCGCATGCACCCCCTGTCTCCACGCCGTGAGACACCCTCTCTTCCTATTTCCTTTCAGCCTGTCTGTTTTTTTTTTTTAAAACAGTCCGCTTCTTCTCTCCCCACTACGTAATGGGCCCCTTTCTCTGCCCTCTTCTTTCCTTCGCATGCACCCCCTGTCTCCATGCCGTGAGACACCTTCTCTTCCTATTTCGTTTCAGCCTGTCCGTTTTTTTTTAAAAAAACAGTCCGCTTCTTCCCTCCTCTCTATGTAATGGGCCCCTTTCTCTGCCCTCTTCTTTCCTTCGCATGCACCCCCTGTCTCCACGCCGTGAGACACCCTCTCTTCCCATTTCCTTTCAGCCTGTCCGGTTTTTTTTTTAAACATACCGCTTCTTCTCTCCCCTCTACGTAATGGGCCCCTTTGTCTGCCCTCTTCTTTCCTTAGCATGCACCCCTGTCTCCACGCCTTGAGGCACCCTCTCTTCCTATTTCCTTTCAGCCTGTCCGTTTAAAAAAAAAAAAACAGTCAGCTTCTTCTCTCCCCTCTACGTAATGGGCCCCATTCTCTGCCCTCTTCTTTCCTTCGCATGCACCCCTGTCTCCACACTGCGAGACACCCTCTCTTCCTATTTCCTTTCAGCCTGTCCGTTTTTTAAAAAACAGTCCGCTTCTTCTCTCCCCTCTAAGTAATGTATCCCTTTCTCTGCCCTCTTCTTTCCTTCGCATGCACCCCTGTCTCCACGCCGTGAGACACCCTCTCTTCCTATTTCCTTTCAGCCTGTCTGTTTTTTTTTTTAAAACAGTCCGCTTCTTAACTCCCTCTACGTAATGGGCCACTTTCTCTGCCCTCTTCTTTCCTTTGCATGCACCCCTTTCTCCACGCCGTGAGACACACTCTCTTCCTATTTCCTTTCAGCCTGTCCGTTTTTTTTTTAAAACAGTCCGCTTCTTCTCTCCCCTCTACGTAATGGGCCCCTTTCTCTGCCTCTTCTTTCCTTCGCATGCACCCCCTGTCTCCACGCCGTGAGACACCCTCTCTTCTTATTTCCTTTCAGCCTGTCTGTTTTTTGTTTTTTTAAAACAGTCCGCTTCTTAACTCCCCTCTACGTAATGGGCCACTTTCTCTGCCCTCTTCTTTCCTTTGCATGCACCCCCTTTCTCCACGCCGTGAGACACACTCTCTTCTTATTTCCTTTCAGCCTGTCCGTTTTTTTTTTAAAAACTGTCCGCTTCTTCTCTCCCCTCTACGTAATGGGCCCCTTTCTCTGCCTCTTCTTTCCTTCGCATGCACCCCCTGTCTCCACGCCGTGAGACACCCTCTCTTCTTATTTCCTTTCAGCCTGTCTGTTTTTTTTTTTTTTTAAACAGTCCGCTTCTTCTCTCCCCTCTACGTAATGGGCCCCTTGCTCTGCCCTCTTCTTTCCTTCGCATGTACCGCCTGTCTCCATGCCGTGAGGTACCCTCTCTTCCTATCTCCTTTCAGCCTGTCCGTTTTTTGTTTTTAAAACAGTCCTCTTCTTCTCTCCCCTCTACGTAATTGGCCCCTTTCTCTGCCCTTTTCTATCCTTCGCATGCACCCACTGTCTCCACGCCGTGAGGCACCCTCTCTTCCTATTTCCTTTCAGCCTGTCCGTTTTTTTTTTTAAAACAGTCCGCTTCTTAACTCCCCTCTACGTAATGGGCCACTTTCTCTGCCCTCTTCTTTCCTTTGCATGCACCCCCTTTCTCCACGCCGTGAGACACCCTCTCTTCCTATTTCCTTTCAGCCTGTCCGTTTTTTTTTTAAAACAGTCCGCTTCTTCTCTTCCCTCTACGTAATGGACCCCTTTCTCTGCCTCTTCTTTCCTTCGCATGCACCCCCTGTCTCCATGCCGTGAGACACCCTCTCTTCCTATTTCCTTTCAGCCTGTCTGTTTTTTTTTTTTTAAAACAGTCCGCTTCTTCTCTCCCCTCTACATAATGGGCCCCTTTCTCTGCCCTCTTCTTTCCTTCGCATGCACCCCCTGTCTCCATGCCGTGAGGCACCCTCTCTTCCTATTTCCTTTCAGCCTGTCCATTTAAAAAAAAAAATAGTCCGCTTCTTCTCTCCCCTCTACGTAATTGGCCCCTTTCTCTGCCCTTTTCTATCCTTCGCATGCACCCCCTGTCTCCACGCCGTGAGGCACCCTCTCTTCCTATTTCCTTTCAGCCTGTCTGTTTTTTTTTTTAAAACAGTCCGCTTCTTCTCTCCCCTCTACTTAATGGGCCCCTTTCTCTGCCCTCTTCTTTCCTTCACATGCAACCCCTGTCTCCACGCCGTGAGACACCCTCTCTTCCTATTTCCTTTCAGCCTGTCCGTTTTCTTAAAAAAACAGTCCGCTTTTCTCTCCCCTCTATATAATGGGCCCCTTTCTCTGCCCTCTTCTTTCCTTCGCATGCACCCCTGTCTCCACACTGCGAGACACCCTCTCTTCCTATTTCCTTTCAGCCTGTCCGTTTTTTTTAAAAAAACAGTCCGCTTCTTCTCTCCCCTCTACGTAATGGGCCCCTTTCTCTGCCTCTTCTTTCCTTCGCATGCACCCCCTGTCTCCACGCCGTGAGACACCCTCTCTTCCTATTTCCTTTCAGCCTGTCTGTTTTTTTTTTTAAAACAGTCCACTTCTTCTCTCCCCTCTACTTAATGGGCCCCTTTCTCTGCCCTCTTCTTTCCTTCGCATGCACCCCCTGTCTCCACGCCGTGAGACACCCTCTCTTCCTATTTCCTTTCAGCCTGTCTGGTTTTTTTTTTAAAATAGGCCGCTTTCTCTCTCCTCTACTTAATGGGCCCCTTTCTCTGCCCTCTTCTTTCCTTCGCATGCACCCCCTGTCTCCACGCCGTGAGACACCCTCTCTTCCTATTTCCTTTCAGCCTGTCAGTTTTTTTTTAAAAACAGTCCGCTTCTTCCATCCTCTCTATGTAATGGGCCCCTTTCTCTGCCCTCTTCTTTCCTTCGCATGCACCCCCTGTCTCCACGCCGTGAGACACCCTCTCTTCCTATTTCCTTTTAGCCTGTCCATTTTCTTAAAAAAACAGTCCGCTTCTTCTCTCCCCTCTACGTAATGGGCCCCTTTCTCTGCCTCTTCTTTCCTTCGCATGCACCCCCTGTCTCCATGCCGTGAGGTACCCTCTCTTCCTATCTCCTTTCAGCCTGTCCGTTTTTTGTTTTTAAAACAGTCCGCTTCTTCTCTCCCCTCTAGGTAATGGGCCCCTTTCTCTGCCCTCTTCTTTCCTTCGCATGCACCCCCTGTCTCCACGCCGTGAGGCACCCTCTCTTCCTATTTCCTTTCAGCCTGTCCATTTTAAAAAAAAAAATAGTCCGCTTCTTCTCTCCCCTCTACGTAATTGGCCCCTTTCTCTGCCCTTTTCTATCCTTCGCATGCACCCCCTGTCTCCACGCCGTGAGGCACCCTCTCTTCCTATTTCCTTTCAGCCTGTCTGGTTTTTTTTTTAAAACAGTCCGCTTCTTCTCTCCCCTCTACTTAATGGGCCCCTTTCTCTGCCCTCTTCTTTCCTTCACATGCAACCCCTGTCTCCACGCCGTGAGACACCCTCTCTTCCTATTTCCTTTCAGCCTGTCCGTTTTCTTAAAAAAACAGTCCGCTTTTTCTCTCCCCTCTATATAATGGGCCCCTTTCTCTGCCCTCTTCTTTCCTTCGCATGCACCCCCTGTCTCCACACTGCGAGACACCCTCTCTTCCTATTTCCTTTCAGCCTGTCCGTTTTTTTAAAAAAAACAGTCCACTTCTTCTCTCCCCTCTACGTAATGGGCCCCTTTCTCTGCCTCTTCTTTCCTTCGCATGCACCCCCTGTCTCCACGCCGTGAGACACCCTCTCTTCCTATTTCCTTTCAGCCTGTCTGTTTTTTTTTTTTAAAACAGTCCGCTTCTTCTCTCCCCTCTACTTAATGGGCCCCTTTCTCTGCCCTCTTCTTTCCTTCGCATGCACCCCCTGTCTCCACGCCGTGAGACACCCTCTCTTCCTATTTCCTTTCAGCCTGTCTGGTTTTTTTTTAAAAATAGGCCGCTTTCTCTCTCCTCTACTTAATGGGCCCCTTTCTCTGCCCTCTTCTTTCCTTCGCATGCACCCCCTGTCTCCACGCCGTGAGACACCCTCTCTTCCTATTTCCTTTCAGCCTGTCAGTTTTTTTTTTTTAAAACAGTCCGCTTCTTCCATCCTCTCTATGTAATGGGCCCCTTTCTCTGCCCTCTTCTTTCCTTCGCATGCACCCCTGTCTCCACGCCGTGAGACACCCTCTCTTCCTATTTCCTTTTAGCCTGTCCGTTTTCTTAAAAAACAGTCCGCTTCTTCTCTCCCCTCTACGTAATGGGCCCCTTTCTCTGCCTCTTCTTTCCTTCGCATGCACCCCCTGTCTCCACGCCGTGAGACACCCTCTCTTCCCATTTCCTTTCAGCCTGTCCGTTTTTTTTTTTAAACATTCTGCTTCTTCTCTCCCCTCTACGTAATGGGCCCCTTTCTCTGCCCTCTTCTTTCCTTAGCATGCACCCCCTGTCTCCACGCCTTGAGGCACCCTCTCTTCCTATTTCCTTTCAGCCTGTCCGTTTAAAAAAAAAAAACAGTCAGCTTCTTCTCTCCCCTCTACGTAATGGGCCCCTTTCTCTGCCCTCTTCTTTCCTTCGCATGTACCCCCTGTCTCCATGCCGTGAGACACCTTCTCTTCCTATTTTGTTTCAGCCTGTCCGTTTTTTTTTTTTAAAAACAGTCCGCTTCTTCCCTCCTCTCTATGTAATGGGCCCCTTTCTCTGCCCTCTTCTTTCCTTCGCATGCACCCCCTGTCTCCACGCCGTGAGACACCCTCTCTTCCCATTTCCTTTCAGCCTGTCCGGTTTTTTTTTTTAAACAGTCTGCTTCTTCTCTCCCCTCTACGTAATGGGCCCCTTTCTCTGCCCTCTTCTTTCCTTAGCATGCACCCCCTGTCTCCACGCCTTGAGGCACCCTCTCTTCCTATTTCCTTTCAGCCTGTCCGTTTAAAAAAAAAAAACAGTCAGCTTCTTCTCTCCCCTCTACGTAATGGGCCCCTTTCTCTGCCCTCTTCTTTCCTTCGCATGTACCCCCTGTCTCCACGCCGTGAGACACCCTCTCTTCCTATTTCCTTTCAGCCTGTCCGTTTTTAAAAAAAAACAATCCGCTTCTTCTCTCCCTTCTACGTAATGGGCCCCTTTCTCTGCCCTCTTCTTTCCTTCGCATGCACCCCCTGTCTCCACGATGTGAGACACCCTCTCTTCCTTTTTCCTTTCAGCCTGTCCGTTTTTTTTAAATAAACAGTCCGTTTCTTCTCTCCCCTCTACGTAATTGGCCCCTTTCTCTGCCCTCTTCTTTCCTTCGCATGCACCCCCTGTCTCCATGCCGTGAGTTACCCTCTCTTCCTATCTCCTTTCAGCCTGTCCGTTTTTCTTTGTAAAACAGTCCGCTTCTTCTCTCCACTCTACGTAATTGGCCCCTTTCTCTGCCCTTTTCTATCCTTCGCATGCACCCCCTGTCTCCATGCCGTGAGGCACCCTCTCTTCCTATTTCCTTTCAGCCTGTCCGTTTTTTTTTTTAAAACAGTCCGCTTCTTCTCTCCCCTCTAGGTAATGGGCCTCTTTCTCTGCCCTCTTCTTACCTTCGCATGCACCCCCTGTCTCCACGTTGTGAGACACCCTCTCTTCCTATTTCCTTTCAGCCTGTCCGTTTTTTTAAAAAACAATCCGCTTCTTCTCTGCCCTCTACGTATTTGGCCCCTTTCTCTGCCCTTTTCTATCCTTCGCATGCACCCCCTGTCTCCACGCTGTGAGGCACCCTCTCTTCCTATTTCCTTTCAGCCTGTCTGTTTTTTTTTTTAAAACAGTCCGCTTCTTCTCTCCCCTCTACGTAATGGGCCCCTTTCTCTGCCCTCTTCTTTCCTTCGCATGCACCCCCTGTCTCCACCCCGTGAGGCACCCTCTCCTCCTATTTCCTTTCAGCCTGTAAAACCCGAGCTTTGTAGTCTGTATATATGAAACGCCGTAGTTTGTCTCCATGCCCCCTACATCTCTGCAGAGGGCCGGAGGGGCTCAGGTTGTCGCTCTGTGTAATGCGGGGCTAGTAGTAACACCCTTCCAATGGTCTCTCTAGGCGCCCACACAGCCCTTTCATATTACACTTTGCCTCAATCCGTGATACATTGAACGTCATCCTCCCGTAGGTCTGTGTCCATGGGTTACGGATACCAGCACGATCTGACATCTTTACCTTTTCTCATAGCGCCTTTTACCACACTTCAGCCCATTCTAAGTGCTATAAAGATGTAGTGCTGTTACCGATAAGTGGCATTGTTGGGCCTCTGAAGTTGTTGAACGATGAACTCTCCGTCGGACCTGCTGTGTCTGTAGCCTGGCCCTGCTGGTCCTGTCCGGCTTAGATGCCCGAGTGGGCCCTGGCATACATACCTTAGGTGACCGCCAATAACCTCTAGGCACTGAGGGTGGCAGAAAAAAGGTTCATATTTATTTTGCTGTTAATTCTCAAGTGTATAGTTGTAGAACGGTGAACAGTTTTTTTGTGGGGTCGGTAAATTATAGTAGTGTGTCTTGAACATGCGGCTTTGTGTGCTCAGCCCTGGTGCCAGTTTGGATAGTTGTGGAGAGCTACATAACTTTATAAATAGGAGTCTAGACCTTTGACCTACTTAGTTTCTAAGAGCTTAGTGGAGGCTGGGCGCTACAATCCACCAGCACGTCTGTACTTATATGCTGGGGCGCCCCAGGCAGGCTGATTTCTTTTTTTTCGCTGATTGTCCCTCGTTACACATCACCCTGGGATGTAGAAACAGCAGATTCCAAAGCTGAGGCTATCGTGGCCCGGGCTAATCTCACTGTTTGTTACCTGTGAGTGGCAGACGTTCATAGCGCCTCGCGCTTTCACAAGCTGTGCTGTGCTGACGCATAAAAGAGCGTGATTATGTGAAGGACTTTTTTATTACATTCACTTTTCTGTTAAGCTTGTTATAGTATATCATAGAAGAAAAACACATCTTTGCATAGGCACACAGTTTTTTATAAGCAGAGTTGCCTTAAAGCCAATCATCTATGCAAAGCCACTGCACGCAACTGCACTCCCACAACACCAACAAAAGCACAACACCACCTCAGCATCACTCAGCCCAAGTACAGCACCACCTCAAACCTCAGCACCAGCGCAGACCACCTCAGCACCAGAACAATACCTCAACACCACCTCTGCACCACTGCAGCACCACCGCACTACCTCAGCATCAGTGCAGCACCACCACCTTAGCATCGGAACAGCACCAGCACAGCATCAATCAGTGCTACCACAGCATCACTCAGCACAACTTAACCACCAGTACAGCATTACCTAACCATCACTCAACACCACCCCCACAGCACAGCACTACCTCTGCATCAGTGCAGCACCAACTCAGCACCAACGCAGCACCAGCACAGCCCCACCACAGCATCAACACAGCACCACCTCAACTGCAACTCAGCACAAACGCATCACCAGTGCAGCATCACCTAAATATCACCAAAACATCACTCAGCACCACCTCAGCATCAATCAGCACCACCCAGCATCAGTCAGCCCCACCCCAGCATCACTCAACACCACCTCAGCATCACTCAACACCACCTCAGCATCACTCAACACCACCTCAGCATCACTCAACACCACTTCAGCATCACTCAGCATCACACAACACCACCTCAATATCACTCGGCACCACGTCAGTATCACTCTGCACCATCAAGCACCACCATCCAAAAGCACACCACCACCTCAGTATCAAACAGTACCACTTCAGCACCAGTACAGCACCACCCCAGCAACAGCATAGCAGCAATGCAGCACCAACTCACCCCACCACGGAATTAGCACAGCACCAACTCAGAACCAGCGCAGCACCACCTCAGCAGCAAATAATCCCCAATGCAGCACCATTTCAGCATTAACCCAGCACCACATCGACACCAGTGCAGCATCACCTCAGCACCAGTGCAGCACCAAACTTACATTAGTAAGCACCACTTAAACACAAACACAGCACCACAAAAGTATCACTCAGTACCACCTCAACATCACTCAGCACCACCTAAGTATCATTCACTACCACCACAACATCAGTAAGCAGCACCTCTGCATCACTCAGCGCCACAAAAGCACCACCACAGCACCACCTAAGCACCTTATCACCACATAACAATATTAGCATCAGCACAGTACCACCTCCTCATCAGTGCACCACCACCACCAGTACAGCACCAACTTAGCATCAGCGCAGCACTACCTCACCTGCACTGGAGCAACACCTCATTATCAACACAGCACCATCTCAGCATCAGCACAGCACCACCTCCACATCAATGCACCACCACCAGTGCAGCCCCAGCTCAGCACCTGCACAGCCCCACACCAGCAGCAATTCAAAACCAATGCAGCACCACTTCAGCATCAATACAGCAACACCTCAACACAGAACAAAAAAAATATCACTTAGCACCACATAAGCACCAGTTCAGCTACACAACATCGGCATAACTCATCACCAAAACATCACTAAGTACCTGAGCATCACCTCCACCACTGCTCACAACAACCTCAGCATCACACTGCACCACTTCAGTTTGACATAAAAATTTGGCATCTCTTAATTCTACACAAATAACTCTCCACTACTCCTATCTAATTAAAGTACTATTTCACAACATCCACCCTCCCGTTGTTTATATCCCACACCTAACAATAAAAACTATAACAAAAAAAAATTAAAACAAGCAAGGAAAAATTGACAGCATTGCATAAACAGATAAACGACAACACAATGTTGGTGTTAATTCTGGTTTTTAGTAGGATACTTCTGTTGTATATAATATTTTTTAGATTATATATAAGGTGCCAGAAATGGTTATAACACTATTTTTATTATAACTTATAAATTTTCAACATGCTGCACAACATTCACAATGCTCTACAACACATATTAAAAATGTTAACAAAGCCAATAGCTCTATCTAAACACTTATAATGCCCTAAAGGCGAGACCTATTGGCTATGCCGATGCTTGTTTTGCTGGCTGCCTTCTAATTCAGAGGAACATGCAATGCTGTCACTTCCTGGTCTTTGTGTGGATCATGGACCAAGAACAGATTGATATAACTTAATTTGTGTCCGTCCGCTGTGATTGAGGTACTGTTGTTTTTTTTTTTTTGCAGCTGCACTGACAAGGTGCTCGCCATATCTTGGGGTAGCCACAAACCTTGATGGACTATAAATACAGTGCCAGTTCACAGAGTGTATTTCATAGCCGTCTTTGATTTGGGGTGCCTTTGGGAGAGATTTTATAATTTCCATGTGACTGGAGAGTGAAAAGTAATCAATGAAGGAAAAACACATAATTCAGCCCTCGTATCAAGACTAATCAAAATATTGCTTCTATTATTTCAATCAGTAGTGCATCTTTATGCACAGTGCCTCTTCCATGTGCGGTGCCACGTGTGTTAGGAAAGGCACACCCATGGGTGTGCACAGGAATAGTGTGCTCCTGTGTGTTTAGAACACAGCCAGTTGTACTGGGTGCCCTGTGGGGTGTGGACACAAACCATGCTCCGCGAAGTGTGTTCGAGTCACAGCTCTTGGTGCAGGAGGCCAGTGGTGTGTGGTGCACTCCAGGCACCCTTTATGTATTCACGTCATATCCAGTGGTACAGGATGCTTCGTGGTGCGTGAACACAATTCGTGAGTCACAGAGTGTGTTCATGTCATACAGTCACATTTTATTTATTTGATTATTTAGGCACGGGGATATTTAAGTGATTTGCCCAGAATCCCAGGCTGTTTCTTTTGGGTTAGTAGATGTAAATAAAACACCCAGGGGCTATGCCGCACTCGGGTAAAAAACGAACATTGTTCGGGAGGCACCGAAACCAGTTGACCTCACAGTGGCGTTATTACCAAAAAACGGATCTCAGAAATATCACAATAATAGTAAACTGGATGAGCTAAGAAAACAGTAGGAACAAAACCAATACTTTCCATTCTGCGTCATTTTGTTCTTGCAGCATTTCCTGAAAAATGACCTAAACCATGAATAAAAGACTGTTGTGCAAAGATTATCATCCCTGTTCTGGTATTACATATTATTCAGTGACTAGACATGCACGGTAAACTCGCGAGGTCAATCTGGCCATGAGATAATTAATTAATTAATAAATAAATAAATAAATACGAAACCCTTTCAGGCATAGAGTGACGAATAAATTATGCAAAAACAGAAGCAGAGAACTCTGGGTAGTTCTCAAGTTTAGGTGGAAAGCAGTTCCAGTAAGAGCACTCTCAACACCAGCGACACTCTAAATTTGCTCACCTCAAATGTCTGCTTTTCTATCAAAGTCTTTAAGCATAGGATTAGCGCAGTGCTATCCACGCCGAGATAGAAAGGGACAAAGTCTTTTGCCATTTTTACAGCAAAGTCTTTAAGCATAGGATTAGCACAGTGCTATCCCTGCCGAGCTATAAATTGGCCAACGCCTTTTACCACTCCAGGCACAGTATTACAGCTTTGGATTGGTAAAATACCATCCAAGCCAACCTGAAATGAATAAAAGCAAACCCTGACACGTGTTTCACTCTCGTTAGAGCGCTTCAGAGAGGTATAGCTTTGTCCAGACACAAGGGAGCACCCAGTATAAGTCAAAACAAAACCCTTTCAGGCATAGAGTGACGAATAAATTATGCAAAAACAGAAGCAGAGAACTCTGGGTAGTTCTCAAGTTTAGGTGGAAAGCAGCTCCAGTAAGAGCACTCTCAACACCAGCGACACTCTAAATTTTCTCACCTCAAATGTCTGCTTTTCTATCAAAGTCTTTAAGCATAGGATTAGCGCAGTGCTATCCACGCCGAGATAGAAAGGGACAAAGTCTTTTGCCATTTTTACAGCAAAGTCTTTAAGCATAGGATTAGCACAGTGCTATCCCTGCCGAGCTATAAAATGGCCAAGGCCTTTTACCAGTCGAGGCACAGTATTACAGCTTTGGATTGGTAAAATACCATCCAAGCCAACCTGAAATGAATAAAAGCAACCCCTGACACGTGTTTCGCTCTTGTTAGAACTCTTCAGAGAGGTATAGCTTTGTCCAGACACAAGGGAGCACCCAGTAAAAGTCAAAACAAAACCCTTTCAGGCATAGAGTGACGAATAAATTATGCAAAAACAGAAGCAGAGAACTCTGGGTAGATCTCAAGTTTAGATGGAAAGCAGCTCCAGTAAGAGCACTCTCAACACCAGCGACACTCTAAATTTGCTCATCTCAAATGTCTGCTTTTCTATCAAAGTCTTTAAGCATAGGATTAGCGCGGTGCTATCCACGCCGAGATAGAAAGGGACAAAGTCTTTTGCCATTTTTACAGCAAAGTCTTTAAGCATAGGATTAGCACAGTGCTATCCCTGCCGAGCTATAAAATGGCCAAAGCCTTTTACCACTCCAGGCACAGTATTACAGCTTTGGATTGGTAAAATACCATCCAAGCCAACCTGCAATGAATAAAAGCAACCCCTGACACGTGCTTCGCTCTCGTTAGAGCTCTTCAGAGAGGTATAGCTTTGTCCAGACACAAGGGAGCACCCAGTATAAGTCATAACAAAACCCTTTCAGGCATAGAGTGACGAATAAATTATGCAAAAACAGTAGCAGGGAACTCTGGGTAGTTCTCAAGTTTAGGTGGAAAGCAGCTCCAGTAAGAGCACTCTCAACACCAGCAACACTCTAAATTTTCTCACCTCAAATGTCTGCTTTTCTATCAAAGTCTTTAAGCATAGGATTAGCGCAGTGCTATCCACGCCGAGATAGAAAGGGACAAAGTCTTTTGCCATTTTTACAGCAAAGTCTTTAAGCATAGGATTAGCACAGTGCTATCCCTGCCGAGCTATAAAATGGCCAAGGCCTTTTACCAGTCGAGGCACAGTATTACAGCTTTGGATTGGTAAAATACCATCCAAGCCAACCTGAAATGAATAAAAGCAACCCCTGACACGTGTTTCGCTCTCGTTAGAACTCTTCAGAGAGGTATAGCTTTGTCCAGACACAAGGGAGCACCCAATATAAGTCAAAACAAAACCCTTTCAGGCATAGAGTGACGAATAAATTATGCAAAAAAAGAAGCAGAGAACTCTTGGTAGTTCTCAAGTTTAGGTGGAAAGCAGCTCCAGTATAGAGCACTCTCAACACCAGCGACACTCTTAATTTGCTCACCTCAAATGTCTGCTTTTCTATCAAAGTCTTAAGCATAGGATATGTATATATTCTACTGGCGGTCACCAGTAGGTAGTCATAATTAGGACCTAGTTTCCATAGGAAAAGCATTTTGTGTTTTCTTAATAACTTTGGCACCGTTTAACGAATCTTCATGAAATTTTCAAAACTAGTGTGACAGTGACTTAAGCTGCTGTCTGGAAAGTTTTGGGGTGATTTGTAAAGTGGGGGCCAAGAAAAAAGGGGGTCCCAAAACGCTTTTTCCTCCATGCAATTTCCCATATGGATTTTAGACACAACTACAGCCCGAACCGCTGAACGGAATTACACCAAATTTAGCAGAAAGCTAGATCCTGGTCCAGAAAGATTTCTTTTTGTAATTTGGTGTAAATCTGTTCAGTAGTTTTGGAGTTATTAAAGAAAAAAGATTTGTGAGAAGTGGAGGGTCCGCGGATCATACAGATCTCATGCTGAGATCTGATTGGCTGCCACCACTTCAAGCAGTAGTGGCAGCCATCTTGGGACTCGTCCCCCAAAAATGCAAAAAAAACACAAAGGGGCAGAGTAGGAATACCCTTACCTCCAAAGCTTGGTGGTGGTGTCCCACAGGGACCATGCCTGGGGCCAAAACCGTTTGAAATAAAAAATAAAATTGCCACAAATTCACAAAGGGTTCCCAGCAAAATATATTTTTTTTAAACGATCGCGGACTCCTGCGTTTTTTTTATGTTCCCCGAGTGGGCCAGATCCCTGGGGGATTAATATATATATTTGGGGGAAGGGGTGTCCCTCTCCCCAGGCTGATTTCGACCCTGGGGAACTCATTCCCCGGGCCCGGCCTTTAAAATAAACTGGGATGAGTGCAAGCGGCCCCCTCCTGGGCTGATTTGGGCCCGGCTAGGGCCTGCAGTCATGAGCGGCGATGGTTGGATTAATGTATGGTAATTAAATATTAATTTACGTTAAAAAAAAACTAGAAACTCACTGAAAAAAACTGAAGGTTAGAGGGACGTTGTAGTTAGGAAATAGCATTCAAAAACCCTAGAAATTCACTGAAAATCCAAAGGTTCCAGGACCGTTATAGGTGGTTCAGATTTTACACATACAAAACCATGGAAATTCAGCAGTTACAGTTATTTCAAATATCTATAACTCGTGCCCTATGGTAACTTTAACTCACTTCCTTGCAATGTACTGCTAATTACTCCACATATTACATCACTCATGACATCTTCTAAGATATCATTGCTGTAAAATTATTGATGAGAGAACTGTGCATCCCACATCCAACTCATTAAATCCTTCATCAACAAGAAACCTCACTAAAGAGTTGACAAAAGGAAGAATAAAAATATAAATCAAATGCAATATAACATAATTTTACCCAGATTAATGTAAAGTCTTATGTCTATGTAAATAGTCAATTTTAGGAAAGTTCATAAGGGGCCAACTACAGTAATTCACTCGAAACATTTAAATTAATGAAACAGGACTAATTTCAAGCAATATTTCTAAGCTGGTCCATGTCTACAGTTAAATGTGTTGATAGTTTCAGGGCCAAGATTTGTACTTATGTGTCAAATGATGTGCATTTTTGACTTGACTGCCAAACGTCAACACTCCCCTTCGATCTTTTAAAAAAGCATTATTCCTAGGCAGTGGTTTGGTACCAGAATATCATAGAATAAATTTTCCCTGACAAAAATATTGTGCTCTCAATGTAAATGTCGCCACTTTAATAATAAATGCTCGATGAAGCAATATTTTTTCTCACACAATATTTATGTCTGACCCACAACTCTAAGCAAGAGATTGTGGTAAAAGAGTAAAGCATTTCATACGTTTATCTGTTGTTATCAAATTTAGCTCTGCCTGCTCGTCCTGAGGGGAGGGTAGGAGCATTTCCTCATGTTGGTAAATTTAAATATTTTAAATTTAACAATTTCAAACAATTTGTTGGGTGCAGCAGGACAAGCAGATGTAAGTCTGGAACTTAAGGTCATCCTGTAGGTAATTAACAAGGTCTGCCACAAAGGAAAGAAAGAAGAACCATTATACTAATGCAAAGGGTGTTCAACAGTAAGGCCTTTGGCTCAGTAGTACAGCATCCTTTTTAGGACATCCTCGATCTCACCTTCTCATCCATCATCCCCACTTATCATCCTCTAATTTGCTTCCTTAATTTTCTTCCATCATTCCTACTTCTAACACTTACCAATTGTTGGCTTCATTGTCACTCTTCTTTGCAGCATTCTAATTGGTCAGTGCAGGTCAGGCATCACTTCTGTTCCTTTCTGTGGAGCACGGGCCAAGCACAGATTGATTCATCCTATTCAGTTCCCATCTGCTGCTCCAGACATGAATAAGGTACTATTTTTTTCTTCCCATCTTCCACGACCCCTCCCCTGTCTGATACTTTCTCCTTCCTCCCCCACACCTCCCTGTTTTTTTTTTACCCTATACCCCTTCCTCCTGCTGTTATTGCTGCTCCCTACCCCTTGTGTTGCTTCCCCCCACTTTTTTTTACGTATTGCACATCAGCATGGACTGCTGTGCAAAACGGCTTTGAAAAAGAGCTAGGACTCAGGCTGTACAGCATTTCGTTTTATTTACATGCTTTTCTATTTGCTCAGTCCTCTGCAGGAAGCTCTGATTTAGGGAAGACAAGGGGCCTCCCAGCTTGGACCATAAATTAACACTTGGAGACAGGGTAATACAGTTCATTAGAAACCTTTTCTTGTTTCAATTTTATGTGTAACAAAGAAAATGTTTTGGTCTGAGGTTGCCTTTACTCAGAGAGCTGCTTTTTTTCTTCCCTTGCGGTTTGCAGATTTCAGGGGCTTGGATTCAGGTGTGTAGGAAACCAGGAAGAGCAAGGCCTGGACAGAGAGGTTACATACGAAACTGAAACCAGAAAAGGTTTCCTGATCAACTGAAAAGCTCTCTCTCCAAGTCTTTATTTACAGGCATGGGGAGGCCCCTTGTCTTCCCCAAACCATCAGAGTTTTCCACAGATGCCTGTGTAAACAGAAAAAAACACTTATTTCAATGAAATGCTGTACATCCTTGGATTCACTGGAAGCAAACACCAGTTGCAGTTCCTCTCCTCTGTCTTCAACCAGCATGTGCAATAAAAAGGGTGTTTTTCAGTGACTAAACCAATAGAATGCAGCCCTCTCTCTCAACTCTAATTTGTTGTCAACCAATCAGTATGAAGGTGTGTTTCACAACATTGAAAGGGTGTTGGTACGACTGAGGGATGAAGAATGAGATGATGGATGAGGACTAGGGATGAGAAGTAGGGATGATGGATGAGAAGTAGGGATGATAAGTAGATATGACGGACGAGAAGCAGGGATGATAAGTCAGGATGATGGATGAAAACTAAGGATGATGGATGAGAAGTAGAGATGATGGATGAGAAGTAGGAATGATGGATGAGAAGTAGAGATTGATCGCAAACAGCAGGATGGGTTGATGTCAAGGCTTGGAGGTGCAGGATGAGTCAATCTTCTCCACGCAGTGAAGCTGTTCCGTCAGTTCCAAAGATCGATGCCGGAGTCGAGAGGCGTCAAGTGATACACCAGATTCTGCCACGCAGTCGAGGGGGATGTGTCAATCTCACAAAGCGGCAGTGAGACGCTGTCCGATGTGTCGATCTATGCAGGCAAAGTACTGGTTTTGAGGGGATGCACCAATTTTATCCCTGCAACCTGTTCAATGCGCTGTTCTGCTACATGCAGACAGAAGATGCATTGAAATCCGTGTTGCGAGTATCTGGCCCACTCCAGTGAGACAGGCACAGGAGCAGGGGTAGAGACTTTGATATCTCTGAGTCTCAAGCAACAGGAGGCAAGCCAACAAGCCCTTGGAGATTACTTTGAGTGAAGGCAGAGTCCAGCTCTCCTCCAACAGGGTCCGAGATCAGCAGGCAGCAGGGAAACAAAGAGAAAAGCAGGCCTTCCAGATCAGCAGTCCAGTTGAGTCCTTTAAGCAGCACAGCAGTTCTTCTGGCAGAGCTTCAGTTACAAGTCCAGTAGTGTCTGATTTAAGGGGTCAGAAACCCAGTACTTATACTTAAAAGTGCCTTTGATGTGGGGGTGGCTTCAAAGCAGCTCTCTGAAGTGCACAAGTAGCCCTTTCAACCCAGTCCTGTCTGCCAGGCTATCTGGGGGATAACCAGTCCTTTGTGTGGGGAGAGGACACTGCCTATTCAAGTGAAGTGTTTGCCCCTCCCTTCCATCCTGCCCAGGCAAGGCCATCAGAATGCAGATGTATGTAGATGCTCGCTCAGACACACCTATCCATCCCGTGTTGTGGTTGTCTAGAAGGAATGCACAGAATGTAGCTGTTACCTACCCCAGACGTGTATTGGAGACAGGCTGTCAGGCACCCAGAGCAGTAAGTGCAGAAAAATGTCCACTTTCTAAACGTGGTACTTCTAAAACAGTAATATTAAATCCAACTTCACCAGTAAGAAGGATTTATCATTACCATTCCAAACATGAAGCATGAAAAAGCTACTCCTCTCTGATCAGGAATTACAGCTCAAAAGTGTATTAAGGAATTCCCAGTGCTAGCCCATGAGAGGAGTAGACCTCACAGTAGTGAAAAATGAAATAGGCTGTTTGTCACTACCAGGACATACAAAACATAAAGGTACATGTCGTACTTTTTATTTACATAGCACCCTGACCTTAGGGTTACTTAGGGGACATTTATATGTAATAAAAGGGGAGTTCAAGGCCTAACAAGTAGTTTTACATGCCAAGTCGAAGTGGCAGTAAACTGCACACACAGGCACTACAGTGGCAATCCTGTGACAAGTTTGAAAGGCTATTTCTGTGGGTAGCACAATCAGTGCTGCAGCCCACTATTAGCATTTAAAGAACAGGCCCTGGTTATATGGTATACCACTTTACAAGTGACTTACCAGTGCGTCAAATATGCCAATCAGGTTGACACCAATGTCATCATGTTTAGGGGAGAAGCACATGCACTGTAGGTTTGCAGCAGTAAAGTGCTCAGAATCCCTAGGCCAACAAAAAGAATCAGCAAAAACAGGAGGTAGAAGTCAAAAATCTGGGGGAAGACCACCCTAAGGATGCCAGGTCTAACACGTGTCCCCCCCCCCCTGCTGAAAGTGGGGAGATCTATTGAACTCCTCAGGAGTTCTCATCACTAAGGCGGAAAAACCTAGCTAGACCATCAGCATTGGCGTTGTCTAGCCAAGGTCTGTGTTCCACCCTGAAGTCCAAACCCTGTAGGTAAATGGACCACCTCAAGAGTTTTGTATTCTCACCCCTCATTTGCATGAGCCACCTGAGGGGCCTGTGGTCTGTCTGAATCAGGAAGTGAGTGCCAAAATAGGTATAGCCTCAACTTCTTCAGTGCCCATACCACAGCAAAAGCTTCTCTCTCAATAGCACTCCACCTCTGTTCTGGGGGGGTAACCTCCTAGAGATGATGGCTACACTTTAGTCTAGGCCCTCCTCATTAAGTTGGGATAGTATTGCCCCCTATGACATGCCCTTAAGCATCTGTTGAACTATAAATTCCTGGGAGAAGTCAGGGGCCTTGAGCACAGGAGCTGTGCACATTGCCTGCTTAAGGGAGTCAAATGCAGTTTGGCATGCCTCTGTCCAAACCACATTTATGGGCTGCTTCTTCAAATTCAGCTCTGTAAAGGGGGCAACCATGGTGCAATATCCCTTGACAAACCTCCTATAATACTGAGTGAGGCCCAAGAATACTCTGACCTCAGTCTGTGTTTTGGGGGCAGCCACGCCATTATGGTTTCTATCTTGGCCTGAAGGAGTTGCACCTTCCCCCCTGCTATCAGTTGTCCCAAGTACATCACATACCCCTGCCCTATCTGGCACTTACTTTCCTTGATAGTCAGGTCTGCCTGTGACAGAGCCTGAAGCACTTGCTGGAGTTAAAAATGGTGATCCTACCAGCTGCTACTGAAGACAAATATGTCATCCAGATAAGCAGCAAAGAAGGCTTCCATACCAGCAAGGACCTGGTTCATCAACGTCTGGGAGGTGGCAGGGGCATTCTTGAATCCAAAGGGCATCATCCTAAACTGATAGTGGCCCTCTGGAGTGGAGAAGGCTGACCTCTCCTTTGCTCCCTCTGTTGTGGTGATCTGTCAGTAGCCTGATGTAAGATCAAAGGTACTGAGATACTGGGCGGCCCCTAACCTGTCAAACAGTCCAGGAGATGGGGTGAGCATCTGTCCTAGTCACTGAATTTAGCCCTATTTAATCCACACAGAACCTCAGTTAAGGTGTGGTGCCCAATGGGGCAGCTTTTGGTGCCAGAGCCACAGGACAGGACCAAGGGCTACTGGAGGGTTCTATCACCCCCAACTCCAGCATTTTGAACACTTTTGCCTTAATGCTGGACCTCACCTTATATGACAACCAACCTGTAAGACTAATTCTTAAAAGGGAGGCTGATCCCTGTGTCCACATCATGGGTACACAGATGGGTAGTCCCAGGGATAAGGGAGAATTGAGAAGAGTACTGTCTCAACACTTTGTGGCAGCCTCTCTGTTGTTCAGGAGTTAGAGTGGGGGAAAGGATTACTCCTTCCACAAAACCATCTTTCTCCTTGGAGTTCAAGAGGTCAGTGAGAGGTTCACTCTCCTCTTCTCCATCTGTCACCAACAACATAGAGAGCTCAGACCTCTCTAAGCGGGTTTTGGGGCTATTTACATGCAGCACCCTGTGGGGTTGCCTAGGGGTCTTGAGGTCCACCAGGTAGGTGACCTTACCCTTCCTTTCAATCACCTCATAGGGCCCATTCCAGTGATCCTGGAGGGCCTTGGGCTCTACCAGCTCCATCACCCACACTTTCTGATTAGGTTGAAACTCCACAGTGGTAGAATTTTTGTCATACCACTCCTTCATGACTTACTGGCTAGCTTCAAGGTAATGGAAGCTTGATTCCATAACTTAGCCATCTGGCTTCTGAAGGCCAGCATGTAGTTCACTACATCCTGTGGTACCTTCCTGGGAGCTTGCTTCCACCCATCTTTCACCAGACTCAGGGGTCCTATGACTGGGAACCCATACAACAGCTTAAAGGGGCTGAAACCCACTCCTCTCTGTGGCACCTCTCTGTAGAAAAAAAATAGGCATGGTAAGGGGATATCCCATGTTTTCCTCAGGGCCTCTGGCAGGCCTCTGATCATGCCCTTCAGGGTCTTATTGAACCTCTCAAAAGCCCATTAATTTATAGATTGTCTCCTTCAAGATTTACTGCATATAAGCAGACATGAAGTTTGTGTCCCTGTCAGACACTACTTCCTTGGGTAAACCTATTTGGGTGAATATCCCCATCAGGGCCTTTGCCCTGCAGTCATGGTTCTCAGATGGATTGCCTCAAGATACGTAGTGGCATAACCCACCAGAACCAGGATAAACCTGTTGCCTGAAGCAGTCTGGGGATCGTAGCCCTTACAATATTGATGGCCACCCTCTCAAAGGGTGTGCCAAATCCAGACAAGGGATTAAAGGGGACTTCAGGCATCTGCCCTGCCATCCCACTGGCCTGGCAGGTCACACAAGTCCTACAGAATGCATCTGAGAAGTTCTTGATCCTAGGCCTTGTAAAGGTCTTGTCTTGGCAGAGGTGTCCTGTGAGGTGAATTTCATGAGCCAGCTCCAGTAGGAAGGCCCTGTAGCATTGGGGGACCACCAGGGATTGAAAACTTTCAGCACTCCAGCCATCATCTTGTTGTGTTTGCTATGTTTGCCCTAAGTGGCCAAGGGTATGCTCAAATGTGGATACCTTGCTTGCTGTGCCACTGGATTCAAGCTAGCCTGTCTAATGAGGGGTGGGACCCCAAAACCGGTCCCAGGGTGCTTGTTTCCAGTCCATGGAGGACCTGGCCTGGCAGTTGAGGCTGGACTGTTCCCATAAGAAACAGGGTCAAGACTTATTTGTATATGGCTGGTTCCACACTGGGGTGGCATAGTGAGAAAAAGAACAATGGATTAAACCCAGATCTCTTGACTGGGGGTGAGTGGTTGAAACGTTTCAGTACTCTGTCCATTATCTTGTTGTGTTTGCTATGTTCGCCCTAAGTGGCCAAGGGTATTCCCAGATGTGGATCCCTTGCTTGCTGTGCCACTGGATTCAAACTAGCCTGGCTGATGAGGGGTGATACCCCGAAACCGGTCCCAGGATGCTTGTTTCCGGTCCATGGAGGACCTTGCCTGGCAGATCGGGCTGGACTGTTCCCATGAGGAGCAGGGTCAAGACTGATTTGCATATGGCTGGGTCCAACCTGGGGTGGCATTGTGAGCAAAAGTACCCTGGATTAAACCCAGATCTCTTGACTGGGGTTGAGTGGTTGAAAGGTTTCAGTACTCTGTCCATCATCTTGTTGTGTTTGCTATGTTCGCCCTAATAGGCCAAGGGTATTCCCAGTTGTAAATCTATTGCTTGCTGTGTCACTGGATTCAAGCTAGCCTGGCTGATGAGGGGTAATACCCCAAAACCGGCCCAGGATGCTTGTTTCCGGTCCAGGTAGGACCTGGCCTGGCATTTCGGGCTGGAGTGTTCCCATGAGGAACAGGGTCAAGACTGATTTTCATATGGCTGGGTCCAAACTGGGGTGGCATAGTAAGCAAAATAACAATGGATTAAACCCAGATCTCTTGACTGGGGGTGAGCTGTTGAAAGGTTTCAGCACTCCGTCCATCATCTTGTTGTGTGTCCCATGCCCAGGAGCCTTAGGTTGTCTTTATAGTAAAGGTGGTGACTACCAGAGACATCATTTGCTGCTTAGGCTTCAGCTTGTTGTCTCATTGCCACAAGGGTTGATCCTCCTTTCACATGCCATCTAGCAACATCTAGAAAGCTCAGGCAGGTCACCAAGGGAAGCAATGTCCCCCTCAATGGACCCCGGGGGTCAACCTCATGTACCCCATCCATCTCACTGGGGGTGCATTCAGGGGCTGGAATCCCACGCTCTCTGCCTCTCCCCTTCCTAGCATCTGGCTGGCCATTGTTCTATGCTCCAGCCCTTTATGACTCCCATCCTGGGCAGCCATGGACCGTGTGGTAGCACGGCCACATGAGCCGTTCTTCCAGTTAGTGTGCTCTAGGTCATTACCCAACAAACAGTCCACCGGCATGGCAGGGCTCACTGCAACTTTCAGAAGACCTGAACTACCCCCTACTTAAATGGAACAAGGGCCACAGGATAGTGACCCTCTCTGTTATCAGCCACCACAAGCTGGTGGAATGCATAGGGAATTACCTGCTCTGGGGAAGCCAGCTGACTCCTTACCATTGTCATACTGGCTCCTGTATCCATTAGAGCCTCAACCCCTTGCTCATTGATGGTGACCCATTGCCTATACTTTGTAGTATTGGGCACATGGATCTTTGAAACCATCTCACTGTCACCCAGGGACACTAAGGTAACCCAACTAAATTAACTGAGACCAGCTCCTGTCCCCGCACTACACTAGCCACCCCTGGAATCTTTCCTCCTGTGGGAGGTGGTGCTCTTGTTGTACACTAGGGATCCCCCTTGTAGTGTCCATACTCAAAGCACACATAGCACTTGATGGGCTTTGTCTGCTGATCTTTGTCAGGGTAGTTTTTTGTTTCTGGTAGCCAGATTGGGAATGTGAACCAGACCCTTTCCCCTATGAGTCATTTTGGGGGCCTGAAGAGAAATCCTCTTCTTTTTCTGTCCCCGTCCTTCTTCTGGTGGGAACCCTAAGGCCAACAAAAAGACCAACAAAAAGAATCAGCAAAAACAGGAGGTAAAAGGCAAAAAGTCTGGGGGAAGACACCCTAAGAATGCAAGGTCTAACAGTAAGCAATAGGCAGGCTCCAAGACCTCTCTTTTAAATAATAATGTCTCGCATGAGAGAGCTCATGAGCTGTTGCAGACTGAACTAAAAACAAGTGAGGTAAAAAGTTAATGTTCACTTTTGCCATTGCCCCAACCCTATATCTGTCATCTGAGCATATCCTATGGGGTACTGGTAATCAGAGGAATTGTAAAAGTGTAGAGAGCAGATACTGTAACTAATGCTCAGCTTTCATAATAACCCAGACCTTTTCTGCAGTCATGGTAATGGGGAGAATACAAACATTTTTGCATGCTTTAACCCTCCATTAGTTTTGGAATGCTGCAATTCAACCCAGTACAGCCCAAAAAGAAAATATTATTATTGGGGTATTTGTAAAGCGCAACAGCTACTCAGTGAGTGTCCCGGCGCTGGCAGTAAAGTCTGATCCCAAACTAACAGGCTGCTTTAAAATACAGACCCAAAGAGCCAGGTCTTAAGGAGTCACTTAAAGATCTGGATGTCCTCAGTGGTGTGGAGCTGTTGTGGAAGGACATTCAAATCCCTAGCAGGCAAGTAGGAATAAGAACTGCCGCCCCACTTTTTCCTTCTGAATTGAGGAATCACCACAAGCAAGGAGCTGGAAGAACGAAATGACAGGGCCGGTTGGTAGGGGGGAAATCTGTTGGACAGGTACTCAGGGCCAGTGTGGTAGAAAGCTCTGTGTGTCAAAACCATCTCCTTGAACCTCACATGTTCCTTGATAGGCAGCCAGTACAGTTCTTTCAGGAATGGTTGGATGTGGACTCTCCTGGGAAGTCGCAGCAAAAGCCTGGCAGGGGCGTTAAGCACCAGCTCTAATCTTTTCAGTAGGTAGGCCGGTAGACCCCATTATAGTGAGTTGGCTTAGTCCAACCTTGAGGTTATCATGGCCTGGATCACTGTTTTTTGCTGCAGAAGGGGGAGAAGGTAAAGGAACTTTTTAAACATATTTAGCAGCCCAAAACACGAAACTACTTCCCCAGCTATCTGGGGGGCAAAGGGTGCAGTGTTATCACATTTCCACCCCAGACTGCGCGCTACTATGGCAGGGGCAGGACATCATTTGGCCAGAAGCCATTGTCCCAACTGGATGGTGGAATCCCGAAGAGCAGGATCGCTGTTTTGCTGGTATTGCATTGAAGATAGAAAAGAACACCAGTTACAAACACCACTATTTTTATGTATCTCCTCAACCACCCCTGAACTGGTTATAAGCTTATTCAAACATGACCTCAATGCAAAATCGCTCTCTAACAGGGATAAAGAGTAACAGTGAGTGGGAAAGACCTGTTTAGAGTTCCTTCCCAGAGGGGGAGTCTTGATAAGCAGATGTTCATAAAAATGACCTAACACACAGGGAGTCCAGCAGCGGTCCGTCCTTAAGGGTGGAGGGGCCCAGCTCCCCCCTTCCCCCCCACACTTTGTGGCAGACATGAAGAGTGTCTTTCAGGCTGAGCAAAGGTCAACCTGACAGATACTCTTTATAGTCAAGTCAGGCAACCAGGCGCTATACATGCGCTAAATGCTCAGGCGCCTTGCTACCTAACCTGAACTTTTCGGGGCTGAAGATGCCACAGCCCTGTGGGTGTGACATCCTCAGACCAGAAATCGCTTTGACCAGGGCGCTTCAGTTTTAAGCCCTGAAGTGCCCAAGGCTGAGTGTCAATCAGTGACACCTTGTCATAGAGTGGGGTCAGCAGTCTCACGAACCCTATCCCCTTCTCTGACCAGTAAGGGACTGCTGCCTTCTCTCCTCCAGGAACCTTGGAGGGTTTGCCACCCGAGACAGCCAGTAAGTTTATTTTTTTAATGTTTGATGGGTGTGTGTGCATGTATGTATGTATGTGTATTTCTGAGTGCATGCTTTGAATGGGTGTGTGTGTGTGTGTTTGTGTGTTCTTGTGAGTGGTGGGTGTATGTACGCACGGTTGTGAATGCATGGGGGTGTGAATGTGTGTGCATGTAGATGGGTGAGTGTATTTGGCCCGCCTGCCCCCCATAACCCACTGATCCATTTACCTGCCGCCACCGAAGGGGACCACAAAAGGCCAGATACCCATGGAACAAAGCAGGATTGATACTAACCCAATGTAGTTTCACCTACCGCAATGTCCCACCTACCTATTGAATGCCTTTTTGGAATCTGTAGAGAGAAGCAATATTTCTGTAATCCTGTCCTGTGCATGGTAAATTAGGTCAGGGTTATAGGGAATAGTGTCAGATCTTTGTTAACTGCAGCCAAAATAGTTCCATCACTATTTACGTGTTTTTCCCAATGTTAAGTCCAGGGTCATGGATAAAGTGAGAAATGCTTCCCTTCAACAATAAGGAGGAGGCGGCTCCATATGAGGAACATGTTGAGGTGTTCTTTCCATTCCCTAGATTCATTGAAATCACACTCCACATAATGTACGGGATAAGAACTCTTCACTCAGTACAGCATTAAAAGCATTTGTGAAGGCCCTCATGCCAATTTCTCATAGTTCCAGATTTGTGAAAAAACCGGTGACACTAGAGAGGAGAGCTGTGCAGTGCCAAAGGCAAAGTTACAGTTAATGAGTAAATGGAGAGATAGCTGGCTTCTTGAGCAGAAGTGGACTAGTGATATTTATAGAGGTGTTTCTGTAGGTCTTTCTTAAACTGAAGCAGGGTTAGGGTTGTCCTGATTTTTGCATGGATGTTGTTCCAGATCCTACATGCATAGATGAAGTAGGCCTGTTGCCTTGCTTTTCTTTTAGCTTTTTTTCACTTCTTTGTCTCCAGTCTAACGATGTCCTGGCTTTGGATGTACCAAAAGCCACCATAGATGGTGAGCTTCTCAGCCAGATATGTGGGGTGGTGATTTTGATGGCTTTGTAAATGATGCAGCTGGGTTTGAAGTGCAGGCCGGTAAAGGGGCCATCAGCATCATCAGTATGGAGGTGTTGCAGACCTGCCAAATTAAAAATATATTTCACCGTGAGGAGGGAGTGTGACCTTGTAGGTAGGGGGCATGGCCTTGGATGGGGCAGGGCCTACTGCAAAAAACTACCTAAGAGGTACCCTGACCTGCAGCAATCCCCAACCCCCACCCCTCCCGAAAAAAAAGAAATAAAAAGTGTGGTGCTACTGTTGCCGGTGTCCTGGGGAGTTTTCATTCTCTTTAATCGACATGGTCTACTTACAGCCTCCAAAGACAAGCAGGAAAGCCATTCTCTGCCGTGGTTTCTAGCTTGCGGTCCCTGCCACAGTGTGATATTGGCTCCTCAACGGGTGACTCTGTGAAGGGAGCTGATGTCGTGTTCCACACTGTGGCACCATGTGAGATTTGAAGGTCTAATGTTGCGCTCAACTGCAACAATTGTCCCGTGGGACTCTTTTATTTGCAACCCCTCGTCTGATTCTGAGGTATGCTTGCATACGTCAATCACTCATATCGTAATGAATATACAAGAAAACAAATCAACATAACACAACGCTTGTTTTTCTTGATAGACCCTTCAATATTCCTTCTTTTTACTTTTGTTCCCCAAAAGATCTTTGTGTAGAATATACGTTATAGTGATAGTGCCGATGATGTAGTGCTGGAGTAAAACACATATAAACCATGTAAACATTGAAAAAGACACTAAAAAAAGCCCTGGTTGTAGGAAGGTGGAATCTGACTATATGGTTGCCCCCACTTTTTTTATGGTGTTTTGCTGGTTTATGACTTAGTTGGACTGGGATCCTGCTATTCAGGGCCCCAGTCTATCTGCTTTCTGTATAAAGGTTTCCATGTGCCTTAGGCACATCACTGATTGAATCTGGAGTGCCCTTATAAGTCCCTAGTATATGGTATACTATGTACCAAGGGCATAGGTACCTCAGAGGCCTGCCAGGGGCTGCAGCATGTATTATGCCACCCCTGGAAGGCCATCCAAACTGACACCACAGGTCTGCTACTGCAGCCTGGGTAAGGTGGTGCATGCACTCCTTACTGTGATATAGGTTACCTATATCACTAAATACATACACACATATAAACCTATAAGTCACTCCTAAGGCAGGCCTTATCAATCCTAAAGGCAGAGTGCATGGTTCCTATGTGAGAGGGTGCCCCTGCATGAGCAGGGCTCCTCTACAGCGTTCGGAGACCATCTCTGATGCTGTTTGTAGTGCAGCCTGACCATATACTCTTAAGCGCATTATATCCTCGCGGTAAAATGCTAACTTTGGAATGGCTGCACCTAAACATGTCGTGTTTGGTGTCAAACATCTTGGAATACTACCCCCCGCCAATCCTGGCGGCGGGGGTAGCATTCCACCCTTCTAGAGGGAAAGACATGTTAACTCTGGCTTACCCGGTAACTTCTTTCTGAAGCCCTGGCATCACAAAATGGATGCTGCTGCCACAGACACAAGTCTGGCCTCCTGCTGCTGGACGAAACTCCGGCAGGGGAGGCCTGGACAATAGGTTTCCTGTTGCAGGGAGGTGTGACCACCTCCCCAGACAGGATAATGTGTATTGGGGCTGGTGGGTGCACTCTTAGAGTGCTTTGAAGTCCTGCACTGGGGGAGCAAAAGGCTCCTCTGTGCATATGCCAGTTCAAACCAGCTCAGGGGCTACCTGCCCCTGCTCTGGCGTGAAACTGGACAAAGGGAAGTGGGTGTAGCCACCCCCTCCCTTGACCCTCCCATAGGTGGGGTCATAGAGTTAGTCCCTCCCTGTTTTACTGGTTAAAATGGGGAACACTTGCCACAGCAAGATTAGATTACACCTGGACGAAACTCTGAAACTGAATCCTGGACCTTCGACGCTCTACGACAAGATTAGAGGACTGAAGAATCTCCCTTGGGGTCAAGGAGTGACTCCCCTGCTTGGCAGGCACCAAAGAAGCATCTGTCCGGTTCGCATTTCTGAAGCTCCCGTCGGATGCCGAAGTCATCGCATCACCAGAGGTGGATTCTCAGACTTCTCCAAGGCTACCCTGAGTCTCCAGCAAAGCTGAGGCCCGTGGCTATCATGGGTGACTTGAGACCGTGACCCCTGGACACCGAGCACACTTGCAAGTGCATCATCTTCTGGATCTCCCAAGAAGTCGTGCTTTGGGCTCCGAGTAGCCCTAGCCTCCAGCACCACCTGCACCGAAGATCACTGGCCCCCACTCCACGAGTGTCGTGTAAGCCAGCTCCACGTGCGGCGTCACGAGGCTCCTTCGCGGTCACTAGCCCGTTGGCTAGTAGCCCTTAACGAAGGCCAATCTTTTCCTTACTTGGCATTCTGGTTGCTCCAGGCCTGCCCTCACTTACCCTTGCTGGGTGAGTTCCACAGACCTTGCTGATCTGCACCATCGACGATCTACATCTTACTCAAGACTTGCCGTTGCCAAGGCTTGTTGGGTCCAATCCGGTCGCCGACACATTAGCACTCGACAGACATTGAGCAACAGCCCGAATCCTGCTCCTGGTTGCCGACAACGCCTCCCGGACCTCGTGGCTGAAGAGTCAAGACGACTGTCAACGCACCTGAAGCACTCGACATCGGTGGGCATCTGTCCATCGCCTTCCTGGTCACTGGCTAGTGACCCAGACTCTGTCCCCTCTGCTTTCAGGTTCACCAGAACTCCGATCCACTCTTGGATCCACCCGGACACTTTTCTCTTGGCCGCCAGCAGCACTTTGCAGCAGATCACCATTCGAATCGACGACGAAACCCGACCCCGAAAGGCACCTATGCACCCGGCTTCCCTGGGTGAGGTAACATGAGTACTCCGGTGTTCCCGTAGGTAGAGACTCTTCAAAGTCCTAGATCTCAAAGGGTTTTGTCCTAGTCCTCTTTTAAGTGTCCCTTTCCTCTATTTTCCCGATCCCGACTTTCTCCATAGAAGTTAACGGCGTATCGCGGTTGTGTATTTACACTGCACGCGTCCCCCGTGGGTCCCCTGTGTCACTACCTTGGGTGGTTCCTTGTGGTCCAAGCACTTCTAGAGGCTCTAGGCCTAGTGTCTAGTTCAGTCGTGGTTCGCATACCACTTTATTGGTATATGGTTTGGTACGCCCCTAGGGCCCAAACGTGTATTTGTGCTGTTATTGTGATTTAAGATCTTATAACCTATGTACTTCGAACTCTAGCCTCATAAAGAGACTAGAGGGGTGTGTTTAGTAATAAATACATATATTTTGAATATATACCTGGTGTGGTGCTCTTTCATTTGGTCACTCAAGAGATTATAGACTGGTAAAACAAGCTGCTTTACATTCCTTCAAGACTTAGCCTGAAGGCTGCTCTCCATAGCTACCACTAGGATAGCTTTCAATAAGGTTGTCTTTAACCTACCTACCATAAGAGTCGATTTGCCCTGGTGCAAGGTGTCCACTTTAATTAGTGAACAGCATATGCCAGGCCAACTTCTCACACTGGTTGTCATATGATAGCTTATAATCGCAGCAGGGTTTGTATTACGTTGTGTACAATAACTCTTGTGTAAAATACAAAGACCAGCCAAGAGAGGAGGGGCCGACGTTTCGACCCGTAATTACTGTTCGGGCCTCTTTAGGACAAAAGCCATCCGACTCATACCACACAATGTGTGAAAAACTGGGAACCTCCACCAGATCACTGTATAGGCCCCTAGATGGAGTGTATAGACACTGTATAGGCTCCTAAAAGAAATATTAAAGGGTATATCAAGAAAAACAAGTGTTGTGTTTTGTTGATTTATTTTCATGTATATTCATTATGATATGAATAACTGACGTTTGCAAGCATACCTCAGAATCAGAAGAGAGGGGTTGAAGATAAGACTCTCACTGGACAATTGTCGTCGAGTATATTCACCCTGGTGCCCGTGGGCATACAGGCGTGTCCTTGTGATATTTGGACGGTCTGGTGTTGTGGTCATATTTATTTCAGGAATTACATCCCTGTGGGTGTCACGCCATATACCAGACGCCCCTTATTATCCATATCAGTGGGAGAAGAGGGGCCTCGAAGTAGTTTTTTAGTACACATTGGTTAGAGGTTAATGACCGTGGAAACTGGTAAGCAAAAAGACTTGCATGTGGAGGACTCTGACAATAGCAGTGATAAAACCCATGGTGGAAATTCTTCGATAAGTGTGGGGGGTTTTCCTTCACCCTACGTGGGCACCTGGAATGTACATGCACAGTTAGTGATACAGTGTCAATACCCACAAGTTCTGTCTCCCTAACATGGCAGTTATTTCCCAACATGCTGAGGATATGGTATTCTTCTCTGTGAAACGATGCCACCTGCAGTCTTACTTCTGTCTCACTAACATGGTGGGTGTTATTTCCCAGCATGTTGGGGAGACAAACCATTTCTGTGAAAGAATGCCAGCTTGCTATCTCACCTGTGTTTCCCTAATATGGTGGGTGTTACTTCACAGCATGTTTGAGAGACATGCCTTTCATTTTTGTGAATGCATGTCACCTGGCGTTCTATTTTGGTGCAAATCTTGCCAAACATGGTGGCAGACGGGTGACCATAGACTGGGCAACCAGGCTGCCATTTTCTAGAAGCATGGACACCTCCCCACGATTTGCCCAGTGGCAGAGACTTCACGTCTGGCCCACTCTAAACCTCCGTCGGAATTCGCCATTTGTTTTGGGCAGAATTCCTCATTGCAGCCCTCCTTCAAACCCTTTCTGCCTTTGGTATAGCCCTGGGCTTTAAGTGGGCCGGGTCCTGAAGGAGCTCAGCACCAACAGTTCTAAGAAGCAGGTGCTGAGACGGGTCTCTATCGGGTTCTCCATTTTTGCCCTTACCCTCAGGGTGAAAAATACATCTTAACTCTGCAGCTGTGCCACCCTTCACTGCCTTTGATGTCATTTCAAAGAGACTCGTTATAGTTATTTCACAGTCACATCATTTCAGAGCAGAAGCATTTTCAATATTATATACCTCGAAGTCGTAGTTGTTGCGTATTTATCTTCTACAACTAACAACCATTGACAAAGCCAATAGCACTGTCTTGTTGTAGGTGTAATGTTACTTGTTGTATTATATATCTGGATGCAATGACAGAAGCAGCAAAATACCAGTCAGGCAGCACAGTTTCTAAATGTATGTGTTTTTAAGCCACGCCCTTAATTATATATCGACCACGTCCATTTGAGAGCAGCCCCCCACCCCCAGTTTTTTCATCCCACTTAAAGCCCTGGTATAGCCTGTATTAACATACATATTCCGAATAGATTAATATTATTTTTTTTAATCATATTTTAGTCCAAGGATTGTAACATACACTCAGATATTGTTCAATGGAATAACCCCCCTTTGATCTGTGGGGTGCACTCCATGAATGTGGTACATCATTACATGCTTGAAGGAAATGATTTGTGCTCGTGCATAGTTTCCCTGTAGTTTAACCAGGCAATGCATTTCCTTATGGCTGAAGGTTAGGATAAAGTTCAAGTTAAAACATTCTCATTAGGTGTTGCAACAATTTTCTGAAATTCGTCAGATGACCTATAAATAAAAGCAACTTCGCAAAATCATTAGTAGTGAACCTTGACCAAGGACGGGGATTTCTTCGCATCATGCTGGGAAAAAAATGTATACCAAGGCAGAGTTTGTCCCAAGGTACAGCCTCGTCTTGATGATAATGCGCAGCGTTCCATTAAACACAAAGGGCCTCATTCCATGTGAGCCGGGAGTCTCTCTCCAGATTGCCTTAACTGAGGGTACAAGATGTGTGCAAATCACACCATTATTTTGCACACACACATTTTTCCAGGTAAAATCCAAGATTCCGTGTTTTGCAGCTTGGAACACGGGGAATCGTGCATTTACTGTTTTACCCTCTGTCCAACAAGCGTAACTCTCAATGAAGAAGTAACATCACTCCCAGGAATTACCACATCCCGCCGTATCTGTATTTACCGGGCACGGTATTAACTCTTCAAATGCCGGGCTTCTCAGAAGAAGGCTCTAAATGATTGGGTAACAAACATTGGAGTTCTCCATGGGTTTTAAATAGGAGTCCTGCACATACAGAACACTGTCCTAGAGCACAGTTAATTGATTGCACTCGTTGTTGTTGTACACTGATCGTACATGGTAACTACAAGCTGGTCCCTGGGCCCTAAGAGTCAAGTTCAGCACTGCACATGATGGGTCGTGCAGACGCATAGCTGTAAGTGGAAAGGTAAGACTCCAACTTCCAGAATGCAAAGTCCTGTTGGTTAAGAAGACACGGTTAGTCGAACATCATCCTCGCAAAGGTGCGTTTAGCCCCTATGAAGATTGAAGAAATGTTACCGTGAATAATAAATACAATTATGTTTTTTTGGTTTTAAATAGCAAATATACCATCCATGTGTAGCTATTTAGGCCATACATGGGCCATTCATGTGATCTATCAGGAGGAGTTTTCAAAAACGTGTATAAATGGAAGATAGCCTCTTCATGGTATCATGAAGGGAAGTCTTCAAAAATCAGTTTGATGTGTTGTTTTTATTTTTTTATGATGTCCAAAGGTTATACAGTAAATATAAAATATATTTCAGTGTATAAATGACTGCAAACTCAAGTATCCATATTACAGCATCAGTTTTGAAAGCATTATCTAAAAAAACTAGAGAAAAGGGAAAGCTTTCAATGTTTTCGTTAAGTTCAATAAAGCTGGTGGCCGACGCCAACTCGAGCAGTTGTTTCGGAATCAAGTCTGAAGAAGGCTGTGATGACGGCCTTTGAGTTTTTTCAAGTCGTGGGGGTAGGAGTTCAGTATGCAAAGGAGACCCTCTTCCTCCAAACATCCTATTCTTTTCTGCCAGGAATCTCGGAAACCACAGTGCACTGCCCATGCATGCAAAGTAGGCTACTTTTGAGTAAAGCCCAACTTCCAGCAGGCACCAATGCAGGCCTCTCAGAAGAGGGAGACACTATTTGTCTTCCTTGCTTTGTTGTTAATCTGGCTGCAACGAGGAGTTGATTATAACAATTCAGCCATGTCCATCGTGGTTACTTTGTATAATGGTATCCCCTGTTGTTCTCCTTAGTTCATTTGAAATGTGTATATCTAACACTGAATACAGTTCTCGTAGGAGATTCCATCTCTGAAAATATTTGAATTTTGATTTGCAGGGTATGCACTACATTCATGTCTCAACATATAACATAAGATTATATGATGTTTAGAAGGTTTATATAGTGCCAAACCCACCTCCGAAGGGGTATCCAAGCGCTAAGGGCTCCTAAAATGGGCTAAAAAGGAGACGAAAATACAGATAGCCCAAAGCCTAGAACAGAAAAGGAAGGGAGAATAAACAAGCATTTGCAATGCAATAGGTCTCGCATTTGCGAGATTTTGAGCTATTGGCATTGTAAATGACAATACCTTTTATTTATGTGTTTAAAAACCTACAATAATAAAAGGCATTGTCATTTACAATACCAATAGGTCAAAGTTTCGAAAATGCGAGACCTATTGCCTTGCAAATGCTTTTTTCTTTTGTAACTGGTCTAGTTTCTGACACCTTTTGATTTTATCATGGCAGAGACTGCCGAATGAAACTAATGGCACTACTTCCATCTTAAATGAGAGTTGTTGCTCAGTCAACTTTTTCAAGTCAAGGGCATGTGCTTAAGGACTTGTGTCCCTAAACTTAAACAAAGTGACACCCACTAGTGTTTGTCTGCTGACATCTGAGTGCATGTCATTGTGCAAATGTAAGTACTGTCCTGTTAGCCACCTGTGCCGATCCTGAAAATGCTGCAAAGAGGTATTTGTCCAGTTGGGGGCGGATTGCCCTTCGCAGCGTAGTAAACATCGCCAAAATCAAAAAAAAGTGGACACCCTCTACACTGTATCATTATAGTGCGCTAAAATGAAATGTAAAATTCGGTGTGCTGTTGGAGCTGTATTTTGCATAACTATAACCAACAGCCTTTATTAAATGCCTTCCTGACCGATGACTCCCCAGCAAAAGTACCTATTGCAGTTTATGGATCATCGTTTTCATGCCAGTCCCTTATGCATGTACACCGACCCCTGTGCAGCTGAAACAATGGCAAGACAACTAACCAGATGGAACTATTTCGAAACGACTTATGGCATATGTTGCAGAAAGGAAGCTTTCTTTGACTCGTGTTGCACATTTAAAGAGTGCTCATGAAAAATTTGCTTTTGATCCACAGTTGCTTAAAATGCACTCATTTTCCGAACTGTACCTCTGTATAATGTAAGGAATGCGTGCCAAGCTTGTGTGTGCTTGAACGTGTCCTTGTGTAATGTAACTGATGCTCATGTAAAGAGCTCCAATACCTTCGGGTCGAGTTCCTGCTAGATAAAACAGCAAAGGAAAAAAAAGCTTTTGCATAGGTGGATGAAGCATTCCTTAACTTGATATTTTTTCTTCCATAGTCACTGTTACGCATGTTATTGATACTGCACTAACTCACTGATCCAACTCACTATTTGCACAATTTACGGAACGTCTACTCTGATGAAGATGGGTCCAAAGCCAGTGCGTGAATTTCAAAACGTGAATGTGGATGCCACGAAACTTAAGACTTGTGTGGTTCTACATCAAAATTAGTCTGTGGTCATGCCCACTCGCACACAAATATGCCCACATGTCCCATACTTCACAGGTTTGTGTGCACTGGGCATCTATGAGGGGTCCCGGGGAGGGGGTACGCAGAGTTCTTCAGAGAAGCACCAATCGAACGCGCACTTTCTGGCGCAAGTTTACTTTTTGAGAGAATAAAAGGAAGGAAAAAAGCCGCGTATATCATTGTGAATAACCTACTTTTAACTGGTGGAGGTTCAGGGCTGCCTAGATTTACAGTTTCAAAAAACAGGAACAATTTTGAAAATGATCAAACGAAGGGAAATTTTATTACTTTCAGTATTTCGCTTCTTTAACTGGAAGGCATGCAACTTCACAGCTAAAAGAGTTCTCTAAACCATCTAATAAATATCAGGCTGTGTCCCTCGAATACTCTGGTTACCTGTTACTGCTGTGTCAGGCTTGTGGTCAAGAAAAAAATGTTTAATGTCATCAGGGTATTTGTAAAGCGCTCTAATGCCGTCGTGATATATAAAATTGAAAAAACAAACAAAAGCATTTCTGGTACCATCGAGAAATATTACTTGTACCTACAAAAAGTAACAGACACCACCGACATCTCACCTCCCCCTCATGTGCTCCCTCCTCCCACTGTGGCGCAAGGCGCATCGTTTTTTCTCATATTTCCGGTGCACAGTGATTGATGATAACAGTGCGTCTGCACCTTGAATTGTCAGTGTTTTCTGCCTTGAAGCAAAAAGCGCCAACCATTCGATGTGCATCGCCCCTTAGGTATGAAGGAAAAAAACAAAAACACACAAACTGGTTTTGAACCCTCGGTAAACAAGAGGCACCCTCATTCTGCGGCTTTAATTAGTGCAAGCCTGTTAATTACTTGCTTTGGTGAATGTTGGTTTTCTGCGAGGTAGCGGGGCGAGGGCCGAACACACTGCCCTTTGTTCGCCCTGCTGGCCTCAGCTCAGCCGCGGGTTGGTTTGTGGGCCTTCGAGTGCCTTCCACGCGCCTGCCGTCCACCTCCTGTCCCCAACGTCCGGACACAATCAGCAGAAATCCAATTAAACCGGACAATGCGCCCAAAGCCCGCGCCGGACCCGGCAGCCCAGCTGACCTCCTGGCTTGAAGAGCGCTGAACAACCGTTACTTTTGTGTGCACCCGTGTTATTGATAAAGCGTGGTATGCGTTCTGGGTAAAAAAAAAAAAGTAAAACATAAGGGGTGCCCGCTGGTATAATAAACAAGGAGCGAGGGGCGCGAACCAGGCGCAATGGCAAAAAAACAACGTTGTCCCTACATTAAAAGATACCGCCCTGCAGCGTAAGTTAACTGTAGTTGGTCGATGCTGCTACCTCCAGAAACGGAAGAAAACGAAAGTGACGTATCGGACCACTAGCCAACAATGAGCGAGATAAGAAGAGCAATGCCAGATTTCACCAATGGCAAGCGACAAAACAAAGAGAAACGCAATGGGTGGAGTTTCACTAGTAATACTGATTACTTGATGCCTCGGAGAGGCAGCGCATGCGCTGCCTATGCGAGACCTAAAAAAGCCAACTTTTTAGCAGTTTCCTGAATTTGAGGAAGTTAGTTGTGGAACCATATCCAATGCAAGAGGGCTCTACTTGTGGGACCCCAAGATAAGACAAGCATTGGCAAAGCCAGTAGGTCAGAGCTATTGTCTTTGCTAATGTCTTTTAGCCATGTTGTACACCAGGGTGGATGCTGTTTAACAGGGCTCAAAGTTAATGGCGTAGAGGAGAGTGGCGAGGAGTGTTGTAGAGAGAAATGGCGAAGATTGGTCTGGAGTGTTGTGTACAGGAGTGGCATAGAGTGGAGTCACATAGAGTGGCGTACATGTGAGAGGCGTAGAGTAAAGTGGACTGTTGTAGAGTGTGTTAGCATAGAGTGCTGCACAGTATAGTGGTGTTGAGTGCAGTGGCATAGAATTCAGTGGCGTACAATGCAGCATCTTAGAATGCAGTGGCGTAGGTTAGAGTGTTGCATAGTAGAGTACTGTAGTGTAGAATTCAGAAGTGCAGAGTAGAGTGGCATAGAGTGCAGTGGCATAGAATGGTGCAGAGTAGAGTGCACTGAGAGGTGCAGAGTAGAGTGGCATATAGTGGTGCAGGGTAGAGTGGCATATAGTGGTGCAGTGTAGAGTGGCGTACTGCAGAGTGAAGAGGCATAGAGTGATACAGAGTGGAGTGGCATAGAGTGCATTGGCATACAATGCAGTAGTGCAGAGTACAGTGGCATAGAATTCATGTGCATAGAGTGCAGTGTTGCAGAGTAGAGTGTCATAAAGTGCAGTGTTGTAGAGTGGCGTAGAGTGCAGGGGCCTGGTGTACAATGTTGCAGAGTATAGTGACGTAGAGTGCAGCGGCATAGAATTCAGCAGCATACAATGAAGCATCACAGACTTGCAATGGCGTAGATTAGAGTGGTGCATGGTGGAGGGCAGTTGTGCAGAGTGGAGTTGTGCACAGTAGAGTGGCATAGAGTACAGTGACATAGAATAAAGTAGTGTAGAGTGTAGTGGTGCAGAGCACAGTTGTTTAGAGTAGAGTTGCACAGATTTCAGTAGCATAGAGTGGTGCATAGTATAGTGGAGTGGCATAGATTGGAGTGCTGCAGAGTGCAGTAGTGCAGAGTAGAGTGGCGTAGAGTTCAGTGGCAGAGAGTGCATTATTGTAGAGTAGAGTGTCATAGAGTACATTGGTGTAGAGTGGCATAGAGTGCATTGGCGTACAGTGGAGTGGTGTAGAGAGCAGTAGTAAAAACTACAGTGGTGCAGAGTAGAGTTCCATGGCATAGAGTGCAGTGGCATAGAGTAGATTGTTTCAGAGTAGAGTGAAGTGGCGTAGAGTGGAGAGGTGCACAGTGGAGTGCAGTGGCATAGAGTAGAATGGTGTAGAGTAATGGCATAAAGTGGTGTAGACTGCAGTGTTGCAGAGTAAAATGTCATATAGTGCAGTGTTGTAGAGTGGCATAGAATGCAGGGGCCTGATGTAGAGTGTTGCAGAGTATAGTGATGTAGAGTCTAGCAGTATAGTATTCAGTGGCGTACAATGAAGCATTGTGGAATGCAGTGGCAAAGATTAGAGTGGTGCATAGTAGAGTGCAGTTGTGTAGAGTGCAGTCGCATAGAGTTTAGTGGCTCAGAGTGGCATAGAGTGCAGTGGCATAAAGTAGATTGTTTCAGAGTAGAGTGAAGTGGCATAGAGGGGAGTGGTGCAGAGTGGAGTGCAGTGGCATAGAGTAATGGCGTAAAGTGGTGTAGAGTGCAGTGGTGCAGAGTAGATTAGAGTGGCTTACAGTGGATTGGCATAGAGTGCCAGGGCTTAGAGTGGAGCGCTGCAGAGTAGAGTGCATTGGTGTAGAGTGTACTGGCATAGAGTGCAGTGTTGCAGAGTGGTGTACAGTGGAGTGATATAGGATGGAGCTGTGCAGAGTGTAGTGGCCTAGACTTGAGTGGTGTAGAGTGAAGTGATGTAGATTAGAGTGCATTGGCACAGAGTAGAGTGGTGCAGAGAAGAGAGGCGTAGAGTGGAGTGGTGCAGAATAGAGCAGAGTGCAGTTGCACAGAGTGCAGTGGTGTGGTGTAAAGTTTAGTGGTGCAGTGTAGAGTGCAGTGGCGTGGAGTGGTGCATAGTAGAGTAGAGTGGAGTGACGTGAGTGGATGTATGGATGGCATGGTAGCACACCGCCATTACAGACAACACATTTTCAATTGAAGTGGCCATTACATTTGCACAGACATATGTTTTACTAATAAATCTATACAGCATGCAAACGATAATGTGTGGAAATGGCATCATCTAGATTATTGATTTGTTTTGATCATAATAAAATATTTGTTTCTAACACACTTCAGAATTAACAAAAGATTTGCTTCATTTGTGCTTTGCTAATTCTGATATAACCTGAAATACTTGCACACTCCATATAAATGATGTTCTGGGCTAGAAAAAAACCCTTTCCACTACCTTCAGTATCCAGCAAGGTTGACACATAAATCCTCTCACTTTGAAGTCAGGGAAAGAAAAGTAAACACCAAGCTCCCTCAGAAGACAGAGCCTGACATTTGATCTCTGTCTTTGAATGTCACAGCAAATGTGACAAGATAAGAACAAGATTTACAGGCTTGTTACAGAAAGGAACACTCGTAAAACAATACAAGGAGAGGTAGTGTGAAAAGGCTTTGCTCCTTGGGAGGGACAAACTGAACCTGGACAGCCCAAAACAAAGACAGCAAATAGAATGCCAGAAAATGTAACTTACAAACCACAAAGCCAATGGTAAGCAACAGGTGGAATGCATTTTTAGGAATGTTTTCTGAATATCCCCAAGATGTCATTAGTAAACCAGAGAGCTGTACTGTCTGGTAGGCTTCGACCTAAATAGGAATGGCCCCCTGGTCTGATTTAATGACGTATTGGCGCCCATTGTAATTTGTATTATGACTTCTTTTCTAACAGCTGTAATTGAGAAAATGTTCCTTATTTCTCTGTGTTAAGGTAAAGTAAAAATGGATTTCTGCCTAGATGCCATATTTGCTGTCAATAAACAAAACCCATACTGTACAAGTAGGAAAAAAAGTGCACTCATGCAAAGAGATTTGACCCAATAAAGAAGCTCTATGCCCCTAGACATTTATAAATCTCAGTGGCCTCAGGCATTATTGAGCATCAAAGCCCCAAGCAGTAATTAGCCTCATTGCTCCTGGGCAATAGTGAATGAGTCAATGGACTCATGAGGATGGCCTAGCTATTAATAAATAGCAATGTCCCTACACCATCAATGATCCCAGGCAGTAAGTAGCATTGATGGCCCTATAATAAATATTAATAGCCACAGGTGAGAATGAATCTCAGTGGTCCAAAGCAGTAATGATTATCAAGAGCCACTGTCACTAAAATTGGTACTTTTACACTATTCTTTACGTACTCTCATGGAATGGACGACCACTCCAATATGGCCGTGTCACTTACTGACTCCGAACTCCCTTCCCTTGGACACATGCATACGCGCACTCCCCTTGCATCTCATTCACTGTGAGATGCATGCATTTATACATGGGCATGGCTTGGAGACACACTCGATACTCGCGGTCTCCATAACCGAAGGATTGTTTCTTCCCGGTAAACACGCCGCAGATTTACTTGTGTGTACCACTCCGCCTGCAGGCCCCTTCCCAGTTTAAACTGTTACTTGCAATTTCTCATAGGTGTGGCTAACTTCCTCTATCCATGATGGACCTGTTGGTTCTTTTTCCCCAAGGTAGACCATGAGCTTAATACGCTATCTTAGGACCCTTTGGCTTTTTGATTCCTTACATACTTTTAAGTTACTTTTCCAGACCAAAAAATTGCAGTTATCCATTAATTGGTAACTCCCCCAGTGGGTCCCTTGTGACCCGTTTTTCGTCTCGATTCCTCTACATTCCTGTTACTGGATTTCGGTCACCGCCTTATTCAAGCATTTCTTGATTGTTTGATGGTTGCCTTGCCCCCACTCTTGTGTGGATGGTATATTCGTTAGTTGCACTTATTTCACTATTGAGGCTGCTGTCTTAAACATCAACTCCACATTTCCTCACTAGTATGTTTCTGTGCCAACCACTACCACGACTATTATAGCCCACTCCCACTGATCTTTAACACAATATAGTCCGGCCTGACTGCAAGTTGACAACATCCACACATGCATGGTACAACTGAACTATTCCTTTATGAATAGATAGTTTTTTTTTTAAGAAATCTTTTTATTAAACTTTGTTATTTGCAACGTACAGTGTTCCATTCACAGGAGCTTTGATATCATACAGAAAACTTTATGTTTTGAATCTACTTTCAAATATTTCAGCATTTATTCCAGATCTTACCCTGGTTAGGCAATTGCTAGTTGATATTCATCTCACTTCACCTGTTACCATTGGTCCCCACTTCCACCATGTTTCTGAGGCCTCTGTATTCCACCCAGCGGATCCATATTTTTCCCATTTTCGTGGGCAGGCTCTACTCTCATAGACAACCTTATCAGCTGCACTACACCAGTCCAGGTCGGACTTCCATTGCCCTACCCTCGGGGGAGGTTTGCCCCCCATGCTCTGGCGATATTTCTTTTGGCTACCACTGCTGCCACCATTAACCACATTTTTTGATATTTTTGCCAAGCCTGTTCGCCCACCACACACAGGATATTCCATATGGCCTCCTTGGGAATTTCTTGCCCCAGGACATCTGACATGATTTGTGTCACCTTTCCCCAGTATTGCTGTATAACTGGGCATCCCCAAATGATATGGAAAAATGTGCTCCTTTGGTTGCAGCCTCTTGCACACAGGTCTGTAGGTACGCCCTAACTTATATATCAGCACTCCCATAGAGTTGGATCTATGCAGGATCCTTAATTGGACCAGTCGAAATCTCACTCTGACCGCTACCTCCCTCGGGCTTTGTATTGCTTCTGTCCAGTCCTCATATTCCAATAACCCCGATATCTGCTTCCCGGGCTTCTCGCAAAGCCCTCAGTGGATCGGGTGCGGTGTGATTATCTTCATATATATTGAGGACGTAGCCTTTTCAAGGATCGGGTCCAGTAGCAGCTGATCCTCCAGGGGGCTATACTCTGAGAGCTGTTCCCCTTCTCTGATGTGCCGTCGCATTGCATGCCCCAGCTGCATGTACCTATATCTTTCGGAGTCTGATAACTGGTATTCCTTCTGTAGGTCTTCGAATGAGATTATTGCCACGCCTCTCCATACATTTCCTAGATTAACTATATCTATCAGTTTCCATTTATTGAATCCCTGTAGTTTACCTATTTCTTGCAGCATGTCGCTGTCCCACAGTGGGGTTCTTTGTGTTAATCTATTTTCCCACCCTAGGAAGTTAGTGGCCCTCCGCCAAGCGTTCAGCACTGCTTGTGTATTTAAGGGCATTTGTTTGTCTGCAGCTTTACGGTACAGTGCACCTGGGTAACCCCTCTGCCCCATCTCTAAATGGTCCACCCTGTACGCCGGGTCATCTCTGTCCGCAAAGATCCACTCATTGATTGTTACCAACTGTGACGCCCAATAGTATTTTTTAATATCTGGAATGACGAAGCCTCCCTCGTAGACACCTCTCTGGAGTTTGCATAGTGCAATCCTAGTGCCACCTTCTCCCATAGGAGCTTCCTCAGTTCACTATCTACCTCTCTGAAGAGTTTGTCTGATATTTTGTATGGGGTATTTTGTAGGACATATAGCATGCATAGCAGTGTCATCATTTTGAATAGTACCGCTCTCCCCATCAGAGAGATTGACAGGGTCCTCCAGTGTGCCATGTCTCTTTTCAGACGTTCCAATTGGGGCTTTAAGTTTTCTTCCAGGAACTCCGACTCCGTTTTCATGATAGTAATGCATAAATACTTGAATTTGTCTTTAGTTTGGAGTTTGATATCACCAGTCAGCGAGGACACTGGCCCTCCCATAAGCACGAAAAGGAGAGACTTGTCCCAATTAATTTGATACCCTGAGTAGCCACAGAATAATTGTAATATTTGCAGCAGCCTGTTTACTGTGAAGCGGGGCCTTGTGGCGTACAGCAGGATATTATCGGCGTAAAGGGATATACACTCCTCCCAGTTCCCATCTCCCTTTATCCCCGTTTTCAAGGGTCTCCTCTTACCCAGGCCGTGAGTGGCTCCAGTGAAAATGCAAATAGGATAGGGGACAGAGGGCACCCCTGCCTCGTTCCTCTGTGTAGGACAAAAGAGTGGAAAACCGAGCCATTCACCCGTACCCTAGCCATTGGTTACGTATAGAATAATTTAATCCATGATCGATATCGGGGGCCAAATCCGAATCTCTCCAAGACTGCAAACAAATAGTGCCATTCAATGCAGTCAAATGCTATACATGCGTCCAGTGAGAGCAGCACCGCTTCGTCTCCTGGGTGGGACCTAGTCAAGTGCATTACCCCATACAGACGCCTAACGTTTAGTCTTGTACTCCGATGCAGCATAAAGCCCGACTGATCTGGATGTACCAGAGTCGTGACAACTCCCCAGATGCGATTCACCAAGACCTTGGCCAGGATTTTATCCTCCGAGTTAAACAAGGATATAGGTCTGTACAAGCTGCATTCTTCTGGAGGTTTGCCCGTCTTGGGGATCACCACTATCGTGGCTGTTCGCTGGTTTGCTGGTAAGTATCCCCTTTCTCCTGCATCTTCAAACATTTTCAACAAATGTGGAGTCACCACCCCCGCTGTGCCCTTATACAATTCAGCCAGCAGGCCAATAGGCCCCGATGCCTTCCCGGCCTGCAAATCTTGTATAGCCCCTGTAATTTCCTCAACTGTGATATCTCTTTCCATGTCCTCTCTATCCCCATCTGACAATGTAGGGAGCGGGACGTCTACCAGTAACTCCCGACAGTCTTTACCTGTTCTACATAGTGATCAGCAAATGCCTTTGCTATTCCGTCCCCGGTTATCTGTGCTACCCCCCTGGAGTCTCGTATTTCCACCACACAGTTCCTCTCTCTATCCCTCTTTTCCAGCCATGCGATCATTTTTTTTTTTTATTATTCTGTTTATTAAACATAACAACAAGCCATTGCATCAGTATTGCATCAACATTACTCATTGGACACATCAGATGGTTATGGCATCTAAGACATCATATGCATTCACATGTCAACATTTCCTCTTCCGTTGTCATCCGGGGTTTCCCCCACACTGTTCGGTCCAGGGATGTTGGCCCCCCTCGCGGGGCGAGGGCTACAAATATTCCCCCTGAACGAGTTCAACTTGCCCCAGACCTTGTCCCATTTCCGAGAGCACCCTCTATTTATATAGACCTCTGCCTTGGCGACCATGCAACAGTCCATGTCTCGCTCCCATTCCATCAGGGTTGTATGTGATCATTTTTTTGGCTTTATCTCCTAGGTCGTATAACCTCCTTTGTGTTACTAATGCTAGGGATCTTGCCGCATCCTCCGCTAGGTCTCTCACTTCCTGCTGCTTGAGCCTAATTTGATGTATGAGTAGCAGGTCGGATTCTTCCCCTGCTAATATTTTTGTTTCCAGCTTAACTATTTCTCTCTCCAAGGTGTCCCACTGGATCTTTTTTTCCTTTTTGCTCCCCCCAAGTAGTGCTTGTATCTTCCCACGTATCACTGATTTAAATGCTTCCCATAAGGTGCATGCTGAGTCCACTGACCCTTCGTTTTCCAGGAAGTAGAGTTGTGTCCTCTCTCTAATTTGGTCTACCAGATCTTTATTCTTGAAAACCCAAAGATCTATTCTGGGTTGTAATACCGTCGTTCTCGGTAGACCCTGGAAAACCACCTCCACCGGTGAATGATCTGAAATACAGCGTGCTTTGATTTATGCATTCCGAAACAACCCAGTACTTTCCGTGTGCATCAGGATATGGTCTAGGCGGGAGTAGCTGCTATGCACCGCTGAGTAGTAGGTATATTGCCTTTCCCGGCAGTTATGTAGACGCCATAGGTCTGTCAGCCCCATGGCCTCCGCAAACGCCAGCAGCGGTTCTATCTCCCTCCCCTTTGATACATTTGATTCCCTGTCTCTCTCTGGTTCCATGGTCGCATTCCTGTCCCTGCCTAATATTAAGATCCCTGCAGGAGGTCAACAAGTAGGGCACCCAATGCCGCCAGTGCGGCTGCATGCATGGCTGGCGGTACATAGATCGAGACGATGTTCAGGACTCTTCCCACCCATGTCCCGATGAGTGCCACGTATCTCCCAAGTGGGTCATGCCAAATTTTCTTTACTGCCAAAGGAAGGGTGGTCTTCCGCAGTATCCCCACCCCTCTCAACCCCATTGTGTAACCTGCATGTGCTACAAGTTTGTATCCATATCTATCCAGTGCTCTATACTGGTTGCCCTTCAGATGTGTTTCTTGCAGTAACACTAGGTTGAGGGAGTGTCTCTGTAAGTATTGTAGGACTATTGTGCGCTTAATTTGGTTACCCAACCCATTGACATTCTAAGTCAGGATTTTCAAATGATATTCCCCTGGTGCCCCCCTTGACTCTGTGCCCCTAGAGTGGGGGCTTCCTTTTGGTAGTCAACAATTTCCAGTTAGCTGGCACAAACACCATCTCATGCTCTGGACACTGTAGTTGCCTTACAACCGGACATTTCTGTAACAAACTATAAACAATCCCGTACTGACGGAAGCAATACCACATTCCCCAACTGTGTAACTCCCCCCTCCCTGCTACCCTGCTAGGCGGGCTTAACAAACCACCCACCTTCCGAACTTGCAGAGCGCCTGTCACCCCTTTAACTTTTTTAACTAAAACGGGGTAGGCCGGTGCCTGATAGTGTAGAGGACCATCCTCGTTCACCCTTACACCCCAAATCTGTTGATCTCATTTTTAATCCTGCTGACAACATTATGGTCTTTTGAGTATTTACCCTCCCCATAGATACAGTTCTTCCCCCAGTTGTTTGCCCTTTCCCCTTGTTCATAAAGGATATGACTGGCAGTTGTATTCAAGCACATTGACAGTTTCTTGTCCACAGGTGTTAGTTTTGTCCTTGTGCAGTTCTTGGTGTTCCAGTCTTTCTTGCCAAGTCTGTCTCAGTTGTCTGTGTGCGTTCTTTCTTCCATTGGGCTGGCTGGCTGATCTTTCTGCCTTCCTCTTCTTCTGTCTCACTGGGAGTTATGTCCTACCATATGCCAGCCCTCTAGCCACTCCCAGGCCTCTTCTGCCGTATTAAAGTGCCAAGTCTTCTCCTCTGCCATGACTCTCAGCTTTGCTGGAAGCAACATCATGTATTTGATCTCTTTACCACGTAGTTCCCGCTTGACTGCCTCGAATGTCCATCTTTGCCTTTGGCACTGTAACGAAAAGTTTGGAAAGAACCGAATTACTGTATTGTCGTAGTGGAGGTCGCCGTGTGCACGTGCTGCTTGCAGTATAGCGTCCCTGTCTCGAAAGTTAAGTACCCATGCTATAATCGTTCTGGGTGGTGTTCGCGGTTTGGGCTTAGGGAGCGGGGCTCTGTGTGCACGTTCTATAGTACAATAGTTGGAGAGCCTTTTTGGCTTTACATAGTTGAGTATTAAGTCTTCCAGAAATAAATCAACACTCAGACCTTCTGTGCCTTCCGGGACCCCCACCACTCTAATATTGTTTCTCCGTGCCCTCCCTTCTTGGTCCTCCAGCCTCACTACCATAACCTCTTGTTGCTTCATGAGGTTCAATACTTGTTCCTCGAGGCGCTTCGTGCTGGTCTATAGATGTGTTACCTCTGTCTCTGCAGCGGCGACTTTATCAGAGATTTTATGAAGATCCGCCCGTAGAAGATACACATCCAAGGTCACTGCATCAAGCTTGGGTTCGATCGTCCATTTCAGGTCCGCAATCGCTACCAATATTGCACTTTGGGAGAGTTCAGTGGGTTCTTCTGTCCGTTGTTCCTGGGTACCCATTACATGTTTCGGGATCGCATATTTGTCCATTTTGTTAGTTTGGGTCCCTGCCTGCCCTTAAGGCCTCATCCGGGAGCACTGCACTGTGGTAGCCCTTTATCTTCTTCAGCCTTGGGGCCCTAGGACCCAGAAGTGCCTTCACTGCCACCGTCTTCCTGCAATGACTGATTAGTTAGGTCTCACTTCAGTTATAACTTCGTTGTCTCTGAGCCCCGTCACGGGGGCCAGCGTCACCACCAGATCTCTGCTGCAAGACCGCGGTCTGCTAGTGCCTCCTCGGTGATCCTCCGCAGAGCCATCCGCTCTATCCGGCCCACAGTTTTCTCCTTATATTGAGAGGGCGTTTGCCTTGGGTCCCTGCCTCCACCGGCGAGGAGCTTATCTCCCCTGAACCGCTCACGCGGCCATATAGAGCTTGCCGTGCCAACCAGGCCCCCAATTTCAGGACAAACAGGCCCGGAACCTGGGCGGTGCTGTGGGTAGTGGGTATCAAGGAGTACCGTTCTTGGCCTGTGTGAGCCGCTCTGCATGCGCCGTGTTTCTGGTCCCTCTGCTAGTGGCTCCAGGTGGGACCGTTGCACCTCATTGTAAGTCGTGGATCTGCCTTCTGCTCTTGGGGGAGGGGGGTTTGCTTTCTCTGGGCCGTACGATCCTGACTGCTTTCACCGTTGTCACCAAGGCTTAGCTCCAGTACAGCCCCATTGGTGAAGTAGCCAGTGGAGCGTTAAAGTTCCCCTTTCCTCCTGTTCTATGCCCCCTGCCTCTATTTCTGCCTACTACAGTTACACCGCACAAATCTTGTTTCTTCTCGGCAGGTGTGGCCATTCTCTTCCTGGCGTAGGCCGAGAACTCACGCCTTCCTCACCAGCTTCTGTGTGTGAACCTCCTAGCGGTGGGGTAGTCCCCTCCCCCGTCCACTGCCCTGCCCCACGGGCGCTGGTGATGGAGCAAGGTTTCAAGAAAAAGAAACTTGCTCGAATAAATCCTCCGTTAACTTTCACTAACCGGTAAAACAGTAAACGAGACGAAGCTAATATACACCAGACACAGACATATGGGGAGAAAAGCTTACGCATGCTTAAATTAATGAAGAACAAAATACAATGCGACTAAAAACCCGCTTTAACTTGTGAAAAGGCTTTGCGCATGTGCAAACCTGAATTACGTAGAAAGAACGTGACTGACTCGCTTTGAGAGGGAAAACCTCACGCATGCGCAGGAAAGACTAATATGCGGTCTTGAGGTACCGCATGCCTGGCATCTGCTTGCTTGAATTTAAAAGAAAGCTGCTGTTATTAATGCCTTTGCCCAGAAAGATAATAATTACATGGGATAGAGTAGAAGTGGGTGGTAAACAGTGAGAATTATATGTTTAAGAAAATAACATCTGATTATGATTCTTTTATTAATAGTGTGCACTTGGGCCTCTTAAAGCATAACGAAAGAAGAAAATGGCGACAAGTGACCAAAAATTGCGCATGCTCCGTGAATTCATGAAGTGACCCGGTGACCGAAGGAGCTGAATGAATGCCAAAATTCAAGGACAGAAGACATGAGAAAAAGGGGACATGTATCACTCGTCTATGTAGCCTGTATTGAATATATTATTATGAATGGCAACAATATATGCATGGGAAGAGGATGACATGAATGAGATAAAGGGGAAGGGCTAGCGAACAATAAGTTTTCTAATAAAAAATGAATATGTCAGCATGGTGTGATGAGAACTCCTCTAGCCCCGTCCAATCATATTCAGTATTTTAGTAAGGATTGCAACTCTTGAGGGTGGGACATGAAGAAATAAAGACTATAACTAGAGTGACTTAAAAGGTTAGACACCGCATTTCATTTTGCAATTGGCGTTGGATTGCATTGCGTTGGCTTGTTCGTGGACGCAGAGAAAAAGAGGCGAGAGCAGACTGGGAAGATTCAGATCTGAAACGACAGCCTGATTAGATTCGAAGATTGCGGAAGAATATCGAGGAGGGAGAGAGTGTAAGAGAGGGAATCGCCCTGGTGCGTCAGGTTTGTAGAGAAGTCTAGTAAGTATCAGTCCTGTCCTGATCCTGTCCTATAGTCTTTGGGGCAGATTTACAAGCCCCTTGCGCCACTTTTGCGTCACTTTTAACATGGGAAAAGTGACGCAAAAGTGGCGCAAGGGGCTTGTAAATCTGCCCATTTGTCTCCTGATCCTAAGTCAGGGGACCCCCACCAGTTCTTTGGCCAGAGGGGTGGTTTTCGGTCATCTCTATTAGGTAAAAGTCATTCTGTCTTTAAAATGTGCATATTTCTTTGCAAATGTGTTATTATATGTCTTTTGTCCCTACATCTATCCACTCTTATGCATTTGATTTGATGAAAGAGTTTGTGTAATTGAATGTATTTTATAAATGAATTTTCTCTCACCCATTTAAGAATGATGGAATTTGCACTGTGAATCTGTAATTGATGAGCGTTCAACTTTATGACTGAAATTTTAGATAAAGCTTATGAATCTTACTCAGAGTCTGTGGTTATTTCATTAAGAACTGAGAATTAGTTAAGAAGTTTGTTAATATCACCATCAACTAACTCAACTAATGGTCCATCGACCAGAGGAAGAGTGTTGATTTGTGAAGATTAGTTAGGCATTGAAATAATAATCTAACCCGAAATGTGGTTACAGGGAAATAACTAATCAGACCTAAGTGAATTATAAAACTTGACCCCCCAGCGGATTGGCCAGGGAGTGTGGATGAGAAAATTTGAATAAAAGTATATGGGCCCATTTTAAATATTCAGGTTTTGTATGAAATATTCAACCCTGGCCTTCGCGCTGGATCAGTTTTTCTGGTAGCAGAGTTATGGTTATTATTGATTAGTTTGGTGATTGTTGACTATTGATTATTGTTCATTAACTACATGTCTAAAATTAAGAGTTAGTGTCGCGTTTTATATTGTCTGGAAGTACAGGTACGGAGATACTTGGGAATCCCGCAAATGGAATTTAAAAGAGTGTGGTAAGGAAATCACACTGCGGAAGGTTACTCGTCTGTTGTCATAATACCTAAAAGCTACGGAGGGCTGTAGGTGTTATATTAGGGACTATATATCATATAAGAGCCGAGAGTGAGTGATAGCGAAGGGTCCACCTGTGAAACTTTGGCCTTACCCAAAGGAGGAGTATCCCTAGAGGAGTAATAGGTCATCCCCGAGCTTAAGTGAAGGGTAAACAGTGGTTTTTACTCGCAGTGTAAGGAAGTACTTTCTCTTTGAAGCAAGTGAATAAACTATCTTTTATTAGCGGAGCAGACAGAGTAGCGCTGTTTTTACGCTGTTACTAACAGAAAAATTATAAAGAAAGATTAGTAAATGCATTATTGTATTACCTTGTGAAAGGAGGGTCAGTAGCGGGAGTTATACTGACGTCACAAAGAGCCGTGCTGGTATTGGTTAAGACAGCGGGCGTGTAACAAGCGCAGATTGTAAAGGGAGGGTCAGTAGCAGGAGTAATACTGACGTCACAAAGAGCCGTGCTAGCATTGGTCAAACAAGTGGGTGTGTTGAAAGCTCTGATTGGCTGGTAGACGAGAACCGCGCTGGGATTGGTTGCGGAAGAGAATACGTACTGAGCCTTGATTGGACTGTTGGTGTGAGTCGCGCTGGTATAGGATGAGTGTTGGTAAATAGGATACGTGAAAATACGGAAGAGTCTCTAGGTTTTGCCTGTTGAAACAATTAGTCACAGAGATCCAAAGAATGAAGCTGTTGAATAAAATCAGAAAATTCTTTAAAAAGGATAAACGTGTAGTAACGAGAGAAGGAATTCTTATGCCACCTCCTGATACGCCTGCTTCCTTTGTGATGATGGAACGAGGATATCATACTTGTGTATGGTTGGAAAATTGGGTAGAGTATACGAAAGGTGATGGTGTTTTAGCTTTCCCTGAACATGGTACGTTTAATGTAAGAATTCTTCAGAATTTGAGAAATCGGATGAATTCATTAGAACCCAGTCCTAGGTTAACGCAGTATGAAGCTTTGGAGGAATGGGAAGTTGAGGCATTCGAACGAGAGAAGTACAGAGGAGGTAGAAGAATAAATAGAGGATTTTTACCCAGATATTCGTTTGATACTCGAGGAGAAAAAATGGAGAAGAGCTGTAGTAACGGAAGGCTTGTATCCAGTGTTGATGGCTGAGGATCAAGTAGGGAGTAAGTGTAAACAAAAATTGAAACACATAGGTATGACAGGAACAGGATGTGATGAATCTGATGATGAGTTATTAGAGGACCTTTTAGTTAAAAGACCACCACCTTATCAAGAAAATGCTAGAGAGACAACTCCAAGTGCACCAATGATGGGAACTCCATTAGTTCCACAAGTTTTATATGATCCAACAGTCACCCGAGTATTGCAGGAAAAAGAAAGGAATGAGTTGAATAAGACAAAAGAAGAGATAATTCAGAAAATAAATCAGTTAGGTTTGAATGCTGAGGCTTTGACAGTACTAGTAACAATTGGCCCTGTTATTCCATTATATGGGGATTAACGAGATACCCCGAGATTACAAACAGTGACAGTCCCACAGAATAACGTTAGGAAACAGGTGGTAATGTTAGAAGATCAAACTAGTGAGAGTGATTCGAATGTTTCGCTACTAGATCTCCCTAATCTTGAAACGGTGACTGAAAACCCGAAGAGAATTTCACCAGTAAATACAAGGAGAAAAGAACCAATTGTCACTCCAGTAGCAGGGAACTCTAAAGGATTTTCACCAGAAGACCTAGAGGAGTGGACAAAAGGATTAGACAAGAAAAAACCGCAAACACCAAATATAGATGTAGGCAAGTTAAAAGTGGATTTAGAAGAAATGATTATTGGTACCATAAGCTCAGACAGATTAGGTTCGTATGGAGATGAGGAATTGTTGTTTTTGTGCAAAAGTATAACCTGGAGAGCGAAGAATCTTCATGAGAAAAGAGTAGAAGTGGCTTCAGAATTTGGAATAGATGTAGAAAAGTCGAAAATATTGCAAAAATCATATAGGTCAGAATTTACTGAGAAAGATTTAGAAAGTTTAAATGCATCAGGAAGGAGATTACAGATAAAAGAATGAATGTATGTTTTGAAGAAATGGGGAGATGTAGATCGATGGAGAGGTAGATGGACAAGGAAAAGGGATGAGGCAGCTACAAAGGAAACATCTGCATTCCCATTAAGAGAGACAGAACAGGTTGAAAGAGTGTGTCCAATGAGAGAAGTCCCTGGTGGTGGATATGTTCATGTTCCTTGGTCTAGACAGGATATTTTATCTTTTACGAATGATTTCCCTAGATTAAGAGAGAAACCAGTTGAATGGTACAAGCAGGTAGAAAGGATTGTGAAGGTTTCAAAGGTATTATTAAAGGATTTGGATGGCCTGTTTGACATAGTGGTACCAACTGATTTGTGGACAGAATGTAAAATTACTGTTGATTGGCCAACTCAAGAGTATCCCAGAGACACAAAGACAGGTGCACCTTCAGAAGAAGTGATGAGAAAATATCAACAAGTGATCACTTTCTTGAAAGGAAAAATTCCTCCAAAAGAAACAGATTGGGTTAAAATAGATAGTACAACTCAAGAACCAAAAGAGACTCATATTTCGAAAGGCTATTACAAGTATTTAAACAGTATAGTGGATTTGAAAATATTGGTGATAAGGATATGGGACATTTCGTGTACAGGTTTGTATATGGATTGAGATCAGAAATTAGTCAGATGATTCAGCAACATATGCTTTGCTGGCAGAGTAAGCCCATTGATGATATCTCGAAGTATGCGAAGTATTGTAGTGATGATATTGATGCAAAACACAAGAAACTGAAAGAAAAGATGATGTGGGCACAAGTGAAGCTAGCAGAACACCAAGAGGCAAATTCTGGTTCTCAAAATGATAATCAGTCAAACGATCAGAATCAGAATAGTCAAGGATCAAATGGGAATAAAGAAAAAGGGCGAATGAGTAGAGAAGAAGCGAGAAAGAAGTATCCTTGTCATGCGTGCAGAAAGCATGGACATTGGAAGAATGAGTGTAGAAATGTTGAACAGAAAAATGGGGTAAATCAAAATTTAAATCCACAGATGCAGAATGAGGTGGTTGTGAACCAGCAGCAACAGAAACAGGTAGTTACTCCACAATTACAGGTGCCACAAGCCCCTATGCCCAACTATGTGAACGCTCAAGTGCAGAGATACAGTGTGAACACCGGATTTCATGGAGAGAGTGGTAAGAATACACAAACGGTTCAACAATATTGGATGCATAGTGGTGAGAGTGATTCGGACACTTCTCAATGACGGTGCCTGAGGGGGGAGGAAGAATGCGTGCTTGGCGCATCCTTGGCGGTTGATCAGTCAGGTCCATTTGTTGATGGAAAAGTGGAAGGTAATGACATCACTTTCCTAGTGGATACTGGTGCTACCCGTTCTACTGTGAGAGCAGCAGAAATTCCAAACCTACCCCTCTGGGGAGAAACTATCCAAGTTGTAGGAGTCTCAAATAAGCAGATAAAAACCCCAGTCACTAAACCAATAGAAGTGAATATCGGGAATTTCAAGGACATGCATCAGTTTGTGGTGTGTGATTCAAGTCCGGTAAACTTGTTAGGGAGGGACTTGTTGTGTAAAATGAACTGTACCATCTATTGTACACCTGATGGTATCGCTTTTCAAACACCTGATGAAGATATCGCTTTCAAAATAATGTTAGCGAAACAAGGAACAGAAGTGGATGAGATGTTTTCACTTCTTACTGAAGACAGTTTGCCTGATGAGCTGAGAAAAACAGTAAGGTCAGAGGTGTGGGATTTTTCAGGAAAGGAAATTGGTCTGATGGCAAATGTAGACCCAATTAAAATAATGGTGAAAGAAAGTGCAATTTATCCAAACACACCACAATACAAAATGAGCCCTGAAGTAAAAGCAGGAGTTGCTCCAGTAATTGATTAAATGATTGAACAAGGTATTTTGAGAGAGATAATGAGCAGTCCTTGTAATTCGCCAATCATGGGGCTTAAAAAGCCTAGTGGCAAATATAGGATAGTGCAAGATTTAAGGAAAATTACTAAGATAGTAGTACCCTGCTGTCCAGTAGTACCAAATCCAGCAGTGATCCTTTATCAGATACCTTGGGATGCACATTGGTACACAATGATTGATTTATGCCAAGCATTCTTTTCGATTCCTTTCCACCAGGACAGTCAATATCTTTTTGCATTCCGGTTCGGATACTGTGTTTTGGCATGGTGCCGAGTTCCTCAAGGGTACACAGAGAGACCCTCAATTTTCAATCAGATCCTGAAAAAGTGTTTAAAAACATTGGTTATGCCAGGAAATTCAGTTTTGGTTCAGTACATTGATGACCTATTGGTGGCATCAAAGACACGAGAGGCTTGTGTCACTGACACAATTGCCTTACTGAACCATTTGGCAGAAGGTGGACACAAGGTGTCACCAGAGAAATTACAGTTTTGCCAACAAGAAGTCCAATATTTGGGACACAAGATAGAAAAGGGAGTTAGAAAAGTGACACCAGAGAGAATAAAGGTGATTCGACAAATGAGTCTGCCTAAAACTAAGAAAGAAGTACGAATGTTTTTGGGAGTGATTGGATACTGTCGTCAGTGGATCAGTGGATTTTCATTGCTTGCAAAGCCTTTGCTAAAATTGACACGAAAGGATGTGATAGATCCGATTGAATGGGATGATGAAAGTGAGGATGCATTCATAAAACTGAGAGATTGTTTATGTCAGGCACCAGCATTAGGAATGCCTGACTATACAAAAGAATTTGCCTTGTTCTGTTGTGAGAGAGAAGGATGTGCACTTTCAGTGCTAACCCAGAGACATGGATTGTTACGACGTCCTGTGGCATATTTTTCTGCCACTCTGGATTCAGTGGCTGCGGCATTGCCTGGCTGCTTAAAAGCAGTAGCTGCTACTTGTGTGAGTCTGGAACAGAGTGAATCGATTGTGATGGGACATCCCCTGAAGGTATATGTGCCACATTCAGTCGAGATCCTCTTAACAAGGACTAGTACTCAGCACTTGACCCCTAGTCGGCTGACTAAGTATGAAAGAGTGATCCTGGGTGCTGAAAATGTGAGTGTGATAAGATGCACCACAGTAAATCCAGCAACCTTATTGCGGGATCCATACTGTGAAGAAATCAAAGAGGAAGTTGATCATGATTGTTTGGATGTGACAGAAATGTGTACAAAGCCCAGACCTGACATCTTTGATGTTCCATTGGCAGAATCAGACTATGTATTATTTGTTGATAGGTCATGCTTACGCAAACAAAATGGAGAACTGAGTTCTGCCTATGCTGTATGTACTGTATCTGCTATTGTGGAAGCATCCTGTCTAAAAGGAGTCAAGTCTGCACAAATAGCAGAATTGATAGCTTTGACAAAAGCTTGCAAAATTGGGAAAAATTGAGAGTAACCATATTCACGGATAGTCAATATGGTTTTGGGGTTGTGCATGATTTTGGCCAATTATGGATGCAAAGGGGATTTCTGACTTCTTCAGGTTCTCCTATCAGGAATAGTAAAAATATCAAAGAACTATTGGAAGCACTCCAATTACCAAAAGAAATTGCAGTGGTCAAGTGTACCGCACATAAGTCAGGAAATGATTATGTGACACAAGGCAACAAATATTCTGACCAAGTTGCGCAAATGTGTGCTCGAAATACAATGTCTTTGAACAGAGGGTTGGAAAAGAAGTTACCAATTGCCAACTAATGTTTTTCTCTGCTTTTGAAACATGGGATGAAGTCAGACAGTTACAGGATGAGGCAGATCCAAAAGAAAAGGAACTCTGGATTAAATCAGGATGCATAAGAAGAGCAGATGATGAACTATGGGTGTGTCCAGATGGAAGACCGATAATGTCAGATAGTTTATTATCACAAATGGCAAGAGTATATCATGGAGCTACACACATTGGGAGGGATGCCATGATTAGGCACTTCAGGCAGACATGGTACAATCCTAAGTTTAGACTAATTGCAGAGAGTCTCTGCCAGTGCTGTTTGACATGCCAACAACAGAACACAGGTAGAAAAACAGTTGTCAGTTGGGGAAAAATTGAAAAGGCAGAGGGACCGTTTACAAGACTGCAACTTGACTTTATAGAACTGCCGTCGTGCAATGGTTTGAAGTACGTTCTTGTCATTGTGTGTCTGTTTTCTCGATGGGTAGAAGCATATACCACGAGAAGGAATGACAGCCTCACAGTTGACAAACTACTGTTGAGGGTGCTCATTCCCAGATTTGGGTTTCCAGTCACTTTGGAATCAGATAGAGGACCTCATTTTAATAATGAGATAATTCGATTAATTTGTACAGCTTTCAAAATTGAGCAGAAACTACATTGTGCCTATAGACCAGAAGCTTCTGGAGTGGTTGAGCAGCTCAATGGCACAATAAAATCCAGGTTAGGGAAGGTGTGTGCATCCAGTTCACTGAAATGACCTGACGCTTTGCCCCTTGTGTTGATGAGTCTTAGAAGCATCGCTGACAGAAGAACGGGATTGAGTCCTCATGAAATTCTCATGGGAATAGCAATGAGACAAGCATTTGTACCTGGAAACAAATTGATGAATATAACTGATGATCTAGTATTTGACTATTGTAAAGGACTAGCTGATCTGATACGTTCTGTGTCTCACCAGGTTGGAGAAGATGCAACCACAGCACAGCCGAATCAAGCTCATGATTTGTGTCCGGGAGACTGGGTTATGGTAAAGAAGCACACAAGAAAATCGTGTTTAGAACCCAGGTGGAAAGGACCTCATCAAATTATATTGGTCACAACGACAGCAGTGAAGTGTTTTGGCTTGCCAAACTGGATCCTTGCCAGTCATACACAAAGAGTCCCAAGTCCACCTGAACGACAAGAGCAGCAACTGGTAGAGCAAAGAGAAGAACCAGAAGCTGAAAGTTGTGAAGTCAAAGAAATCAGAGAAACAGACTCTGAAGTATGCATCGATGATGAACAACCAAAGTACAAGTCAAGTAGAGTGAGCACCAGATACTGGGTCTCAAGAGACTGCTGTAGAGGCTGAGGAAGAGCAAGAGATTGAAAGACCAGAACAAATTGAAACAGAAAATCCAGATCAAGCTTAGTTAAAAGAAGAATAAGAGAGACTGACAGGTTCAGAACAAATTCAGTCAACAGAAGAATCTACTGCAGGAAATTCAGATCAAGCTCAACTAGAGTTAGAAAAAGAGGACTGAAAGATCAAGAACAAATTCAATCAACAGAAAGAGAAAGATCAGAAAGTTTAGAACAAGTTCAACTAAAAGAAGGAGAAAATAAAAGAACACTAGAAATAGGCGAAGAAGGAGAAAAGGCAGTACAAACAAAAAGGGTCAGAAAAGGTGAACACTGGTCAAGTGGAGTAAAAGGACTGAGATATATTTTAAGAAGAAAAACAGGGAAAGAACAAGAACAAGTAAATGAAGTATCAAGTCAAACTGAGCAAGAACAATCAAGAAGAAAACCTTTGCGAAAATCCACAAGAGTGAGAGTTCCGAGCAGAAAATATAAGGCTCCTGAATGGACATATATCATCCTCGAGGACTTTGAGAATCTTGATCTGAATGAAGAACAAGAAAGTGTCACAATTGAAGAAATTGATGAAAGCAAATTGAGACCACCTTAAAAAGAAAAAGACTTTGACTTAAAAGGGTGGAAATTGACAAACAAATAAAGAAGAGAATAAAAGAAACCAAAGAAGAAAAGAGAATAAAGACAAAGGGAAACAAAGATAAAAAGCTGTTGAAGTGTGGAATCACACAAAGATTTTTGAAATTTTTTTTTTTTTTTTAGAATAATTTTTAGAATTCAGAAGAAATAATTTAGATATTGATCAATTTTTAGAATACTAAAAATGGCAGAGACAAAAGTGACTGGACATCCGAAATCTAGTTTAAAATGAAGATGTGTTAAATATTGTTTGTGCAGTGTTTTATTATTAATGTTAACGTGGTTATTGCTAACTGTTGTGATACCTGTTTTAATGGTGACTAATAACAGAAATAACACTAAAACAAGTGATCGAGTGAGTGCAATTACTAAAAGAACAACTACCACTAATTTAGAGCAAATAGATGAGAGCATGTATCATCATGATGGATCAAATAGTGATTCGTCATTAAATGTATTTACTAAACTTCTTTATGAATACGTAGATACAATGGATGTGAGTGATTGTTATGTTTGCATGAAGTTACCTTCGTCTGTCTCGGAGGGGGTGACATATCACCATCTTCCTTTAACATATGGTGTGTCATGTAGTGTTGTGTCCAGTTTGTTCAATGTAACAGGCAAATTGCAGTATTATTATTCAAATATGTATTTAGTATTTTCAGAAATTCGTATTCGAAGAAACCTGAACCCAGTACTTAGTGCTAAAGATGTAGAATTCATGGGTGAGTTCTTTCTAACAACAAACCCAATAGACATAACATATGCTCATAAGAATAAGCTGACCTGTATTTTGCGTGATGTAGAAAAAGATTTTCTAAATTTAGTAGAGGAAAGAAGGCAGGATTTTTAAAAGAAGGCTGTTGAACAGAAGTCACATGTACCTCCATGGGCTAATAAGGAGCGGGACTATAAGAAAGGTGAGATTCATGCTGCAATGTCTCTAGACTTATCGAAATTGGGAAGATTCTGTCTACATAGACTAAAAACTGACTATATCAACATTTTCATTGGTTCTAGTGAATGTGAACATACCTTCCAAATTATTGGGTGATGGGGACTAAAAGGTGGAAATGATCCTGTTTTTCCAGGGATTTATTACGTGTGTGGTAAAAATGCCTATTATAGGTTGCCTGCACGATGGTATGGTAGTTGTTATTTTGGAATAGTATTTCCAAAAGTGTATCACATAACTAAGAACAATGAAATGGATGTAATAAGTCAAGGACTAAAACGGAGTAAAAGAACAAGTTTTTCAGAAATAGTAGGTGATATATTTGGTGCACTGACACCAACAGTTGGAGTCATATTGAATTCACATAACATACGTAAACTATCAACAATTGTTGATCGTCTATCGACAGATACTGCTGGAGGATTCTTAATGATCAATACCGAAATGGTTGCAATTCGATCTGTAGTTTGGCAAAACCGACTTGCACTTGATATATTATTGGCAAAAGAGAGTGGAGTCTGTGGCATGTTGAAAATCCAACATTGCTGTACATATATCCCAGACAATAGTAAAGGTATTGAGGGATATATTAAGAATATTACAAAGATTCATGACGATTTGACCCAACTGGAGGTTGACGGTGTCTGGGAAAGACTTAGTAAAAGTATTTCCACTATAGGAAATTGGTTTTCCACTTTAAGGAATAGTGTATTAGGAAAGATCTTAATACCTGTAATTTCAATAGCAATAATAGCTCTGATAATGATGATGACATATAGATGTTGCAAGAGAAAAACAAGAGCAAGAATGGTGGCCGAAATAAAGAATAAGAGAATGGGAAGAAAGAGAGAAAGGGAAGAGATTGAGTTAGAAGAAATGAAAGGAAGTTTATATGATTGATAAAATGAAAGAATTTGACATGAAAAAGAAAAATGAAGAATTAGTAGAAAAAGAGGAAGACACTAAAAATTAGATGAATGAAGTTGGCACTTGGTAATGATGGGTATTTTATGATGGCTCAAAAATGCCATCAGAAGGGGGATTGATGGAGCAAGGATTCAAGAAAAATAAACTTGCTCGAATAATCCCTCCGTTAACTTTCACTAACCGTTAAAACAGTAAATGAGACGAAACTAATATACACCAGACACAGACATATGGGGAGAAAAGCTTACGCATGCTTAAATTAATGAAGAATAAAATACAACACAACTAAAAACCCGCTTTAACTTGTGAAAACGCTTTGCGCATGTACAAACCTGAATTACGTAGAAAGAACGGGACTAACTCGCTTTGAGAGGGAAAAACCTCATGCATGCGCAGGAAAGACTAATATGCGGTCTTGAGTTACCGCATGCCTGGCATCTGCTTGCTTGAATTTAAAAGAAAGCTGCTGTTATTAATGCCTTTGCCCAGAAAGATAATAATAACATGGGATAGAGTAGAAGTGGGTGGTAAACAGTGAGAATTATATGTTTAGGAAAATAACATCTGTTTATTATTCTTTTATTAATAGTGTGCACTTGGGCCTTTTAAAGCATAACGAAAGAAGAAAATGGCGACAAGTGACTGAAAATTGCGCATGCTCCGTGAATTCATGAAGTGACCCGGTGACCGAAGGAGCTGAATGAATGCCAAAATTCAAGGACAGAAGACATGAGAAAAAGGGGACATGTATCACTCGTCTATGTAGCCTGTATTGAATATATTATTATGAATGGCAACAATATATGCATGGGAAGAGGATGACATGAATGAGATAAAGGGGAAGGTCTAGCGAACAATACGTTTTCTAATAAAAAATGAATGTGTCAGCATGGTGTGATGAGAACTCCCCTAGCCCCGTCCAATCTTATTCAGTATTTTAGTAAGGATTGCAACTCTTGAGGGTGGGACATGAAGAAATAAAGACTATAACTAGAGTGACTTAAAAGGTTAGACAGCGCATTTCATTTTGCAATTGGCATTGGATTGCATTGCGTTGGCTTGTTCGTGGACGCAGAGAAAAAGAGGCGAGAGCAGACTGGGAAGATTCAGATCCGAAACGACAGCCTGATTAGATTCGAAGATTGCGGAAGAAAATCGAGGAGTGAGAGAGTGTATCGCCCTGGTGCGTCGGGTTTGTAGAGAAGTCTAGTAAGTATCAGCCCTGTCCTGATCCTGTCCTATAGTCTTTGTCTCCTGATCCTAAGTCAGGGGACCCCCACCAGTCCTTTGGCCAGAGGGGTGGTTTTCGGTCATCTCTATTAGGTAAAGTAAGTAAGTCCGTTTTTATATAGCACAGCTACTCACCCTTATGGGTCTCAAGGCGCTGGGGGCCGTGGTGGAAATTAAGTGAGCTATTGCCCAGAGTCACATGGTGCTGAGCTGAACTGCCGCCGGAGCCGGGGATCGAACCGTGAACCCTGTGCTCCAAAGTCAGCTGCCCTGGCCGCTGCACCACACCTCTCCACTCCAGGTAAAAGTCATTCTGTCCTTAAAATGTGCATATTTCTTTGCAAATGTGTTATTATATGTCTTTTGTCCCTACATCTATCCACTCTTATGCATTTGATTTGTTGAAAGAGTTTGTGTAATTGAATGTAATTTATAAATGAATTTTCTTCTCCCATTTAAGAATGATGGAATTTGCACTGTGAATGTGTAATTGATGAGCGTTCAACTTTATGACTGAAATTTTAGATAAAGCTTATGAATCTTACTCAGAGTCTGTGGTTATTTCATTAAGAACTGTGAATTAGTTAAGAAGTTTGTTAATATCACCATCAACTAACTCAACTAATGGTCCATCGACCTGAGGAAGAGTGTTGATTCGTGAAGATTAGTTAGGCATTGAAATAATATTCTAACCCGAAATGTGGTTACAGGGAAATAACTAATCAGAACCTAAGTGAATTATAAAACTTGACCCCCCAGCGGATTGGCCAGGGAGTGTGGATGAGAAAATTTGAATAAAAGTATATGGGCCCATTTTAAATATTCAGGTTTTGTGTGAAATATTCAACCCTGGCCTTCGCGCTGGATCACTGGTGTGGTCCCTTCCACACTTTAGGCTTCCACCGTCCACGGAGGCCCGACTCCAGGCCCCACGCGCTCCTCTATTGCAGCCGACTCCCAGCACCTCCCCGGGGCTCCCCGCAGCAGGTCTCGACGAGAGCCTCGCCCTCTCTGGTAACTCTGATGGGGGGCGATGCAGGGGGGTTTACGCAGCCGCTGTCCACTACCTGCTTGTTACCTCCCTTCGGGGATGGAGAGGGTCCTTCGCTGCTGTCCCGGATTTTCCGGCTGGCTACTCTGCGGTGGCCGGTGCCACGCAGGCCTTCCCCTGTCGGTTCCCCGATCCTGCGTCTCGTCAGTGCCCTGCAGCTGTTTCATGGCTCGCTGTTGGCCCCAAACTTTCCTCTATGTTTTGCCGCCAGTTAGGCATCAGCAGAAACGGAGATTAGGACGGATGATGGGGTACCCCAGCAAACGAGGTTCGGGGCTTCGCTAGTAAGCTGCCATCTTGGTTAGCTCCTAAGCCACGCCCCCTTGAATAGATAGGTTTTTTATTTAATTTCTCCCCCCCCTCTTTTTCTTTTTTATCCCTTCACCTTTTCTCTCCTTCTACCAGGCAAAAATCCTTTATGTTCTGATGATGATCCCTAAATGATGTAGGGGATCGAAACCTCATCTATCTTAGTACCATGACCAAGAGTGTTGTTGACCTTGCCAGGTAGGTCGCTCCCCCGCCACACAGCTCCGCCTGTGGTGTCCTGCCCGCTGCTGCTGCTGGTAAGCTCGCCCCTCTGCTTGTGGCCTCGGTGCCCGTTTTGCTTTCTGTTTCCCCTCGTTGCCCACATTTCTCTGTGTCCTTTTTGCCTTCTGTTCCCCTCGCTGCCCCCATTTCACTGTGTCCTTTTTGCATTCTGTTCCCCTCGCTGCCCCCATTTCACAGTGTCCATTTTGCATTCTGTTCCCCTCGCTGCCCCCATTTCTCTGTGTCCATTTTGCATTCTGTTCCCCTCGCTGCCCCCATTTCACTGTGTCCATTTTGCCTTCTGTTCCCCTCGCTGCCCCATTTCTCTGTGTCCATTTTGCATTCTGTTCCCCTCGCTGCCCCCATTTCACTGTATCCATTTTGCATTCTGTTCCCCTCGCTGCCCCCATTTCACTGTGTCCATTTTGCCTTCTGTTCCCCTCGCTGCCCCCATTTCACTGTGTCCATTTTGCATTCTGTTCCCCTCGCTGCCCCCATTTCACTGTGTCCATTTTGCCTTCTGTTCCCCTCGCTGCCCCCATTTCTCTGTGTCCATTTTGCATTCTGTTCCCCTCGCTGCCCCCATTTCACTGTGTCCATTTTGCATTCTGTTCCCCTCGCTGCACCCATTTCACTGTGTCCATTTTGCCTTCTGTTCCCCTCGTTGCCCCCATTTCCCTGTGCCCATTTTGCCTTCTGTACCCCTCGTTGCCTCTCTCCACTCCCGCCGCTGCGTCCCCTGCGGCCCCGCCCCTGACTGCCCATTCGCTGCCCCTGCCTCCCGCCTCCCTGCTGCTCCTCCCTCCCACCTCCCCATATATGGCGGCCGCGGCGCGGCCGCGCCGCTGGCGCGCCTAAGGCAAGCCCGTCTGCGCCCGTCCGCGCCTGGACCGCGCCCAGCGCCAGAACCCCTGGGCCGTGCGCCCCCCGCTCCAGCCTCGAGGACCGACGCCGATACGATGCCACCACACTCCACGCTCTCAACCCCGGACGGACGCACAACTGCTTCAAGGCCGCCCCGAAACGCACCCATGGTCCCTTCACCTGCCGGAACTGCAGCTACACCAGCCTCAGAGCCACCGAGGCGCCCGCCAAGAAGTACCTCAATCACCTCCGATGCATCCTACTGGACACCCGCTCCGCACGCAAACACGCCGTCGAGCTCTGGGACCTGCTCGACACATCATCACCAGACGTCGCCTTCCTGACAGAGACCTGGATGAACGACTCCTCCGCCCCCGACATCGCCATAGCCATCCCAGACGGCTATAAGATCACCCGTAGAGACCGCATCAACGCAGTAGGAGGAGGAATCGCCATCGTCCACAAGAACACCATCAGGGTCTCGACCAGCACCGACGACACTCTCAGCACCGCCGAACACATGCACTTCCAGATCCACATGGACCCCAACACCACCCTTAGAGGCACCCTTGTCTACAGACCCCCTGGGCCCCGACCCCAGTTCAGCGACTCCATCGCCGACTTCATCAGCACGCACGCCCTGACTTCTACCGACTACATCCTCCTCGGAGACCTGAACTTTCACCTGGAGAACAACAATGACAGCAACTCCACCACCCTGATCGACAACCTCGCCAACCTCGGTCTGAGCCAGCTCGTCACAACACGGACCCATTCCGCCGGCCACACGCTTGACCCCATCTTCTCCTCAAGCTCCCACGTCTCCTTCAGCCACACCACGGAACTCCTCTGGACCGACCACCGCTGAATCAACTACGGGCAAACCTCGCTCTCAGCCCTCCCTCCGACCCATCCAACACCGACAACGCTGCCTGCAACCTCAGACGATGGATGGACGACTGTGCCAACACCCTCGCCCCGCTGAAAAAACTCACCTACAGTGACACCACCAAAAGAGCCAGCTGGTTCACCTCGGAACTCCTAGCTTCCAAGCGTACCTGCCGGAAACTAGAGAAGAAATGGCACAGTGATAAGACACCGGACAGCCACGCAGCCAACAAAGACGCCATCCGTAACCACCACCACCTCATCAAGTCCGCCAAGAGAATCTCCTTCAAAGACCGCCTCGACAACAACGCACACAACAGCAAGGAGCTCTTCAACATCGTGAAGGAACTCTCCAACCCCAGTTCCAACACCAACGACATCCCACCGTCGCAAGCCCTGTGCGATTCCCTCGCCACCTTCTTCCACCGCAAGATCGCCGACATCCACGACAGCTTCAACACCCAGACAGCCCCAACTAAGATCGATGCACCAGACCTGCCGCACACCATCGACCACGACCCCCTGCCAGCCTGGGCCAGCGTGAACATCGATGACACCATCAAGACCATGAGCACAATACACTCCGGCTCCCCGTCAGACCCTTTCCCGCACCACATCTTCAACAAAGCCAGCAGCTCCATCGCACCCCACCTGTGCAACGTCATCAATCTCTCCTTCGAGACCGCGACCTTCCCAGAGAGCTGGAAACACGCAGAGATCAACGCCCTACTCAAAAACCCAAGGCGGACCCGAGAGACCTCAAGAACTTCCGGCCCATCTCCCTGCTTCCGTTCCCAGCCAAGGTCATCGAGAAGATCGTCAACAAACAGCTAACCCGATACCTCGAAGAAAACAGCATCCTGGACCCATCCCAATTAGGGTTCCGCAGCAACCACAGCACTGAGACTGCCCTCATCGCCGCCACCGACGACATCAGGATCCTGCTGGACAACGGTGAGACCGCAGCCCTCATCCTGCTGGACCTCTCCGCCGCCTTCGACACTGTCTGCCACCGCACTCTACGCGCACACCTCCACAACGCAGGGATCCGAGACAAGGCCCTGGAATGGGCCACCTCCTTCCTCACCGGCAGAACCCAGAGAGTCCGCCTCCCACCATTCCGATCCGAAGCCTCCGAGATCATCTGCGGCGTACCCCAGGGATCATCCCTCAGCCCAAAACTGTTCAACATCTACATGGCCCCGCTCGCACGCATCGCCAGACAGCACGACCTCAACATAATCTCCTACGCCGACGACACTCAACTGATCCTCTCCCTCACCAAGGACCCCTCGCCGCCAAATCCAACCTCCATGAAGGAATGAAGGCCGTCGCCGATTGGATGAAGATCAGCCGACTAAAACTGAACACGGACAAGACAGAGGTCCTCATCCTCGGCTCCAACCCCTCAGCCTGGGACGACTCCTGGTGGCCAACGACACTAGGAGCAGCCCCGACACCCACCGACCACGCACGCAACCTGGGAGTCATCCTCGACTCAACGCTCTCCATGGCCAAGCAAGTCAACGCAGTCTCCTCCTCCTGCTTCAACACCCTCCGCATGCTTCGCAAGATCTACAGGTGGATCCCGACAGATACAAGAAGAACAGTCACCCAGGCCCTCGTCAGTAGCAGACTTGACTATGGGAACGCCCTCTACGCGGAGCCCCGGCCAAGCTCATCAAGCGACTGCAACGCATACAAAACGCCTCCGCACGCCTGAACCTCGATGTACCACGCCACAGCCACATCACCCCCACCTGAGGAACCTGCACTGGCTCACCGTCGACAGGAGAATCTCCTTCAAACTCCTCATCCACGCACACAAGGCACTCCACAAGACTGGCCCAGCCTACCTCAACAGACGACTCCTCTTCTACGTCCCCAACCGCCAGCTCCGCTCCGCCGACCTCTCCCTCACCACCGTCCCTCGCATTCGAAGAACTACCACCGGCAGCAGATCCTTCTCCAACCTCGCCGCCAAGACCTGGAACACCCTTCCACTAAGCCTACGACAGACCCAAGACCTGCTGACCTTCAGGAGGCTACTCAAGACCTGGTTGTTCGACCAGTAGCAGCACCCCCCCCTTTTTTCTCCCCAGCGCCTTGAGTCCCTCGCGGGTAAGTAGTGCGCTCTACAAATTCTGTGATTGATTGATTGATTGATTGATTGATATTATTTATATGTGTGTGAGTACTTAAGTATTATTTGTGACCCATTGAGTAAAAAGTCTTTGACTATTCTTTCTTTTTATAATTGTTTGCATGCATTCTCCCCTCTCAAAGCACAAGTAGACTGGCCGTTCACACAGGACCCTACTCTCTTCTGTTTCCACTATATCCTTTCCCGGCTATGGGGCTATTCTAGGGCAAGGAAGTACAAGCTAACTTGTTATGGTACCATCTCACCTGCTTTGACTGCCACTTGTAAGTGAACGAACAGAGTTTTTGATGGTGCTGTCACCAACTCTACAAGCACATTGTTTAATCAAGTACATGTTTCTTAATAGGGCTACTCTGGCCCAATTTTTAAATGTTTTTTCCCTCCCTTCTATAGCCTGTGAATATTTGGATTTAGGTACTACATACTTCAAAAAAATAATTGCAGTTATTTGAAAGAAGCTGTAAAAGTGTATCCCATCAAACTACAAACCCACCATTCATATAAGGGCTGAAATATATGTTGAACTTCTTGTAGTGAATAATAATTCATTCATCTAAAAAAAAAATCATCAAGATACTGTCTGAGGCAGCTTGTTGTAACACAATCTGATATCTGGTGCATTTGTACAAAAGGCACCTGCCCCAGCCATCAAAGAGATTATCCAGGGCTAATGAAACCCCCAGCCCTGGCCTCAAGGCCCTGGCACCCACCAGTGCCTCTCCCAACTGTGACGTCTAAAACGTCACAGCTAAAGGCAGCCATGGGCGCCGCAGACGTAACCCCTGCAATGTCCGTGACTACACTACAATCAGTCTGTCACCTCATCCTTTCCCAACTCGTCACAGAGTTGGGAAAGGGTGGGATGAAACAGCAGACAGGAGAGACTGAAATGTCAAAGCTGAGATTGTGCAGGTTCAAGATTTCAGTTTTTGCTTGTTCCAGCTCTGGAAGCAGAAAGGAACATAAGTTCAAATAGAACCTTGTAGGCAGCAAGGTAAGTAAAAAAAGAATTACTGTGTGTGTATGCATGAGTGTGTGTATCTGTGAGAGAGTGTGTATATGTGGGAGCAATTTTTGTGTGCGTGCGAAAGTGAGAGTGTCAGTGAGGGAGTGAGTGAGTTACAGTGAGTGATAATGAGTGCTAAGAAGAGTATGAGTGAGAGTGAGTGCTACTGTGCGTGAGACTGAGTAACAGTCTGATTGGGTCTTAGTGAGTCTGAAAATTAGTGAATCGGAGTGTGCTTGACTGAGGCTGATTAAGTGAGACTCATTGAGTCTAGGCAAGTCAGAGTGAGATTGAGTTAGTGAGAGTGTGATTAGGAGAGTGAGATTGAGACTGTGTGAGTGAGTGAGTATGAGTGAAAGTGATAGTGAGTGAGTGAATCAGAATGAGTGGTACTGAGTGAGAATCAGTGAGACAGTGAGAATGACTGATATTGACTGTGAATGAGTGAGACTGACCATCTCAGAGTGCAATTGAGTGAGTCAGAATGAGCGAGTGTCAGTGAGTCACAGTGAGATTTAGTGAATCAGAATGATTGGGACTGAGTAAATCGGAGACTGAGTGAGTCAGGGAGGCTGAGTGGGAATGAGTGAATCTGATTGAAAATGAGTGAAACTGAGCAAGACTAAGTGAGAATAAGTGAGAGACAGTGATGTTGAATGAGTCAGAAGAAGCAAGACTGTGTGAGTCAGATAGAGATTGATTGAATCAAAATGTATGGAATTGAGTGAGAGTATATGAGACTGAGTGCGTCAGAGTGAGAATGAGTCAGAGTAAGTAAAGGTGAGTGCCAGTGTGAATGAGGGTAAGTAAATGAGACTGAGGGGCATATTCACAAGGACTTATCGCCGAGTTATTGCCACCTTAACGCATCAAAAGTGGAGACAGATTTAACGCCCCATTCACAAGCGGGTGCAAACTGCAGGCATCGCCAGTATTCCTGTGATAACTGCCGCAAAATTTATCTCCACGGGTGACACCACCAACTAACCCTAATGAGATGCAGAGTAGGCGTTCCCGTGCAAAAACACACGAAAACACCACTACACCACTTTCACAACAAACTGCCAGATCTGCGATGCGAACCAAAAACAGGTGATAAGCAGCGGTAGCAGCAGGGAATTAACACATGCCTTTTGCTGGTGTTAAGCAGGACGACTACCTGCAGTATGAAAGGGAGCCCAGCCAAGAGCCACATCTGAAGACCCACAGATGCCATGGAGCCAATGATCATGCAGCTCGGAGACCCATGAGGGCCACAACACCCACCACCCCCAGGCCCCCAGGACCCGCCCTCCCAGACCACCACAGAGGCAGTGTACACAAAGACAGCGGACCCACTGTAAATGCACCAGCCGCACAGACCTAATGCCAGAGGAGGTCATTGCCCACTACAGGCCCAAAAGGACAACCATCCCCCGCATCCTGACCCACATCGCCCACCGGCTGACAGTACCAACACAGCGGACAACCAACATCCCTCCGCAGACAAAGCTGCCGGCTGTGCTGCACATATTGGCCTCTGGTACCTTCCAACCCACAACTGCCAGAGTCGGAGGAGTCTCACAACCAGCCCTATCCAAGTTCATCACACATGTCCTGGATGCCATCATCAGCCTGGAACCCCAGCACCTCCACTTCACCCACACTGCGCAGGAGCAGCTGGAGACCAAGCAAGGCATCTACGCCATAGCTGGATTCCCTCACGTGTTGAGGGCAATCGACTGCACACATGTACCCCTTGTGCCCCCTGCCGACACTGCACACAACTACTGCAACAGAAAGCACACGCATTCCATCAATGTGCAGACAATAGTGGACCACCGGGGACTCCACAACAATGTTGTGGCCAACTCCCCAGGCAGTGTGCATGATTCATATATCTCCCGACAGTCCATCATCAACCAGCGCTCCCAGGATGGCACCTATGGAAATGAACACACCACACACCTCCACTCCACAGTCATGCAACTCATGACACTAACAATGGGCACGCAGCAAAACTACATGCAACATGCCACCCAACATGTCAACCGACCAGACACGACAACACAACTCCATTGGGAACCTGGCCTTGCCATGCACACAACTCAGCCACGGCATGGCACCACAGCCACACAACAGCAGAATGTGAGGAGAGGCCTGGAGCAGGCATGTGCGAGAGCGGCAAGTGACTAATGAATGAGAACCTACCCAATGCCAGGTGTGGCGTGGATGTACCAGACAGACTTCAGTGTGCAAACCACGGAAATGGCCATGTGGACATTAACTGCTGGTGCATGGAGTGTAGTGGCTAGTGGATGCTACCATGTCCCCACAGGCTGTGGGGCAGAACGTGGAAATGGTGCTCGGTACGTCCCCCCCTGTATGCGCGGGCGGAGTGGGTTGGCCCTGCGTACGCCAGGCCTGCGTAGGGGTGTGAATAAAAAGCCCGTTGCACTGGGCGTGGTTCTCATTCGGAATGGCCAACGTGTCTGCCAGGGCAGCGCCTCTCAGCCCGCTACGAGGCCGGCACCGTGCGCGGCGGGGCCTGCGTCCCTGTGCGCCTGCTGCACCCCGGGCCGCTGGTCCCCAGAACCGTCATGCCTGCCCCAGCGCACCAAGGAGGCTCTGCTCACCTGCCGACACCAGCGTGTGTCAAAGAGGGCCCACCACATGCCGGTGCAAGCTCCAAGCCCCAGTCCCGCAACCTTTGCAGCCTCCGCAGACCATCGCTGGCCTCCACGATGCTGGCCCACAGTACTCCTTTTTCATTGACATACCCCACCGGCGTACTCTTCGGCCCAGTTGTTGGCACATGTTGTACTGAGTCGTGAGTTTTGAATGGCAGTGACCCCAAGTCTGTGGCAGCGTCCACATCACTAAACTCCCTCCGATAAGTGAAGCCAAAGTCTGCATCGCAAGCCTGCGACACGTGGTGCCACTAACCCTGTTCAACGCAAGCCTGCGACACGTGGTGCCACTAACCCTGTTCAACGCAAGCCTGCGACACGTGGTGCCACTAACCCTATTCAACGCAAGCCGGCGACACTTGGATGAGGGCTCAGGCCTACACTGCAGTCCAGTAGGTCCCACATGTGGAACTGTGTCCTGAGTTTTGAATGGCAGTGACCCCAAGTCTGTGGCAGCGTCCACATCCCTAAACTCCCTCCGATCAGTGAAGCCAAAGTGCATCGCAAGCCTGCGACACGTGGTGCCACTAACCTTGTTCAACGACAGCCGGCGACACTTGTATGAGGGCTCAGGCCTACACTGCGGTCCAGTAGGTCCCACATGTGGAACTGTGTCTTGACTACACAACGGCAGAGACCAGATGTTTATTGCTGAGTTTATATCACTGAACTCCCTTCGATCAGTGTCCCGCACCCTGCATCGCAAGCACATGACACGTGTCTGTGGGCCCGTGCTGACCGCTGCCCCCGGCCTACACTGCGGTCCAGTAGGTCCCACATCCAGCACTTAGTCGTTATTCATGAATGGCAGAGTCCATACCAGTGAAAGCACGGAGAGGAGTAAGAGGAAGATGCGGCTCAGTCCGGATGAAAGCCGGATCCTCGTCACGGAGGTGACCGAACACTAGCAACAACTGACCTGGTGCCACTAACCCTGTTCACCGCAAGTCTGCGTCCCGTGGTGCCACTGAACCTGAACTACGCAGGCCGGTGGGACCATCCAACGTAAGCCGGCGACACTCGGATGAGGGCCCCTGCTGACTGCTGCCTCAGGCCTACACTGTGGTCCAGTAGGTCACACATGTGGAACTGTGTCTTGGGTAAGATATGGAGGAGTCCACACCATTGGACACGCCTCATCGCAGGCGGCATCCCCTATCAGCACTGGTGCCACTAACTCTGCACGCAATGAGTCATGGGCACTTTCTGGTTGGACTTTGGTGGCATCTGAGTCCATGGCCTGGGGGTTGTCTGCATCATCATCTGGCTGGGACGGACTTGGTGTTCGACATGTGTCTGTTCCATTCATCTCCACCATAGTGACTGTTTCTGCGTGGTTCTGCCCTTTGCATCATGCCCTGGGGGTACACCTTCCTCTGTCCACCGAGACACTCCGCGACAACCCCCTTTGTCATCTATGTGAACCTGCTCTGCTATCATGACCCTGCCCCAGTGCACCGCAAGTCAGCGGCCCGTGGCGGTAGGCCCGTGCAGGACGCTGTGCATCCGGGGCCACTGACTCTGTGCAGCTCAAGTCATGGAGCCTTTATGGTTGAATGGTTGTGTTCTTAACGATGGACACTGTTGTCGTATTTTGACTGCACCAGGCACTCCATGAAGGCTGGTGTACACACACCCCACACACATCCAACACAGGTGTCGCTCGACATGTGAGCCTGCTAATAAAAGTGGCCGGGCGCACGTGCCCGTAGCCATTCACACCATCTAAGCAAGTGTGTCCGTGTGGTCATTATGTCAGCATGATGGGCCAGAGCCCTGCAACATCACAGTGTGCTGTCTTCAGCGGACGATACCATGTCACCTCAGCAGTGGCTAAGACCTTGGACATGTAGCTTCGCCCGCCCCCCCCTGCATGCACAAGCGGCGTGTGCTGGTCCGGCATATGTCAGGTCAGTGCCGGGGTGTGCTGATTCGGCAGGGGGATCAGGGTGTGGCTCTGGCCTGGCCTTGAGCAGGAAGTGCGGTAAGCGTGTCTCCGTGTTGGAGTGTTTTTGCCACCAGGGCCACAGTAGTCGATGTTGCAATGTAGCATGCACCCGGAGGGCAGGCCCGCACGTACGGGGAAATGTAGGAGCACAAGACCGCTCGGGTCTTGGCTCATACATGCCAGGTGTTATGTGTATCAGTCCTGCGGCTGCATAAGTCAGATGCCTAGCCTCAATCACAGCGCGATCACAGCCAGCCATGGACTGTACACCTGTGTCCGCCCTGTCCAGACCATTGGCCTGCACTCACGTGGCCGCACACTCCCCATGGCCAGCTTCACGGTGTTGTTGGCATGCCGCTGGACATGCGCAGACAGGCATGACAATGGTGTGCCATAGGAGTGCACGTGATACAACCGCGCAGCGAACACAAGTGTGGGGGCTCGTAGGAGGGAGGAGCAGCAGTGAGGCAACGTAACACACAGTGAGGCCGCTCATGTGCCACGTGCTCGGCATATCATCCATGATTCCCTGGGTCACAGACATCCCACCCCACCCACGACAGGCCTCTGTACATCTCCTGTATGCAAGCAGATGGTAAAGTTACTGTAGGGATGAAAGGTCCTTTGTCTGAACTATCAGGCGGAAGCACATCTGCAGCTCCGAGCTGGGACTTGCATGTGCCCAGCACCCCCTGACAGATACAACAGCATTTGCTGGCGACTCCCACACTACGCACTGCCCGAGGTGAGACCAACGTGTACACATCCCACACACAGAAGTCCTTGATCGTAGTTAGCGTGCGTGAAATGGCCTTCACACGTACTCCCTCCCCACCCCAGGCCTGCACCCGTTGCACATAGACACTGCTCATTGATCCGAGCTGTGGCATTTCATCCACAGGACTGGCGCGGGTCAGGACGGTGCCGCTGCAAGCAGAGCCACTGACGCAATGGCAGGCCATCCCGGACACATGCACAACTCCAGTCACGTGGACCGGTACCGTGCACGTCTGCTGCATGTACTGGGGGCACTGCCATTGGCAGTGCTGCGGATCAGTTACCGGCTAAGCTTCCGCCTTGCCAACGTCACCTGTGTTCAGCCTGTGTTGCATTGTCGCTCATGCATATTCGAGTGGACCATGGATGTCTGCCTCTCCAACGTAACGGTAGCTGACCTGGATTTCGACGTGTGTGTGCACCCCCTGTTGGATCACGACCAGGAGTGTCACTGTGATGCCCGTTTATGGCATGCCTGGATGATTGGCATGCATGCTGGCAACTGGACCTGGGAGATTGCACGAGTCGTCGTGTGCAGTGACCACATTGAGCCGCTCCCCTATTGGGCTTTAGTGCCAATTGGGGCCAGGGGTTGGAGTCAGCACATCTGTCCGGGACAGCTGATGGGTTACGTCGCCGACATGTTAGATGTAGTCGACAACGAGCTCATGTTGGAAATGTTGGCCTACGCTGCTGCACTCGCGTTCATGGATGAGTGACAACGTACCTGCAGCCACAACTGAATGTGACCCATTGCACGTGTCCCGGTGCCTGGTTGCATGTTGGGGATCTGGTCACATGTCCCAAGACGACAGTGGACATGGCTGCATTGGCCTGGACTCTGGATACATGCGCAGACAACCAACGTGCGTTGGCACTGACTTGTGTGGGTGATGGACTCCCCCGGGGTGGACATGGGCGCTTTCCAACGTTCCTCATTCAGACATGCTGCTGCATTGGTCTGCATGTTGTGGCACTTCTCTTGGCCGTACTGACATGCATTTGTTGATGAAGTTTCCTCACCTTCACTTGTCTCCAACTGTGATGAATGTTGATATGTATGCATATGTGTGTGTCACAGCCTATCTGGGTCCCTGCCATACATCAGGGCTGTGGGTTGGTACTTGTGCATTATCATGTCCCTGTTTCGTGCTTTGCTAGATGAATATGGCCATTTACCGGCAACAAGCGGGTGTACTTGTGTCCTGTGTTCGGTTGTGCAAATGTTGGTGTTTGTACCACTTTGTGTTCGATGTTGGGGTGCTCTGCTTCCTATGTGTGTGTGCTGCATTGTGTGTGAGATGGCCCTTCAGCTCTGATTTGGCTCACCCTTCTCCCTTTCAGGCAGTGTGGTTTTCACTTCTGTGCTTGTTCAGTGGTGTGATATTGCCGAGTTGTGTGACTTGTGCTCTTGGTTGGTGTTGTTACTCTTGGGCATGGTTTGAAGTTGTGCTGTGCTTAATTGTGCATGTGTGCCATTGTGCCCATCTCCCCCGTCCCCCCAGTCCCTGGTCGTTCCTCTCCCTGTTGCTGTTGTGTCTGTTGATTTTGAGCAGTTTCCGGTCCCCGACTCCTGCCACCATCTCCAGACTGATGTGGTGGACACCATTTCCTCCATGTCATCCAGCTCATGGTGTGGCGCTGGACTCCCACCTCCGGTGTGCATTGCTGCCTTCTGGTTGTTGGCGTGGTTCTGCTTGTTTTTGCGTTTCGCATCATTCCATCTGTTCTGGTTTTCTTCCATTGTCCTCCTCCGCTCTCCGGCTGCATTCACCTTGTCCACGATGGACTGCCATGTACAATGTTTTGCTGCAGCCAGAGTAAGGAGCACTGGGCTGGTTACATGCAGATACGTGTGTACATGCGTGTGCACAAGTGTAAGGGCTGCGCAGGGGAGATTCCTAGCGTGCGCAGCCCAGGAGCAGCTACAAGTTGAATGGTGTGGCAGGACTTATGCAGAACTGGGTGGTGACATGGAATAGGCTTTCTACAATGGGAAGAAACATTTGAGGGGAAGTCAGTGTGCTTTACTGTTTTTATTCCATTATTCTCCTATGAGGATGGGGAGCACATGAGCTAGTTTTACTTTCCTAGGGCCTACAAATTCCAGACACGCACTAAAGTCCACTGTAACTTATGTGAGAAGAAGGATTCTGCAGAGTCCACAGTCATATTTGTACTGCTTTTGGGTCATCCAGAAATGTTATATTTCTCTGAGTCAGCTCATAACCAGGGCCTGGCTGGGGCTGACCCGGCCAGGCTGAATTAATGACCTTCCTCCCCCAGCCAGCCCTGCACAACAAGCATTCCAAGGGCGAAGGCCTCCACTCCAAGAAGAGAAGATGGGTGGAGCTACAGGTTCATCCATCAGCAGCTGTCACCTGGTGCCAGGCACCAAGCTGCTCTGGACAGAAGGCAGCGAGGGGGGAAGGGGCTCTCAGATACCATGTGGCATGAGACCCCTGGACGACGCCATTTTGAACAAACCCAGAGGCCTGGGCAGGAAGGAGGGAGCAGGGGCAGAGAAGTGATGTGTCGTTGTGTGATAGGGCCAGCAGAGACTTCCTGTCAGCCCCCTCCTCATTCTTTAAAAAGAGTTTGCACATGAAGAGGAGCTCTCTCTGGGATGTGGTCTGCTGAGGCAGAGGGTGCTGGAGCCTGGCGCCATGGGCAGGTGGAAGGAGGAACCCCCTGACTGTCCCAGGATCCTGAATAGTGCCAGGAGAGGAGTCCAGGACCAGCGAGCAGGAGCCAGGGCCTCGGCGCATGGAGAAGAGAGGCCCAGGAGGAGAGCCAGGTGAGAGGCTGGTGCAGGGAGCCAGTGAAAACAGCTCCCTGCTGAATTTCACCCTCTTGGAGGCAAGGAGGGCAGCAAAAAAGGCTCCCGGTGGCTAGGGCTGGCCGCCAGGCACAAGAAGAGGCCAAAACCGTGAAGATCGGTCCCCTGGGGGCTGAGATAGGCCCCCCAGAACGTAGGCGACCTTTGACCTTTGGCCGACCGACGACGAAGTGCGTGGGGCTCCGCCGCCGGTCCGGAAAATGCCCCCTGGGTGGGTCAGGTCCCGGGGGCTGCCCCAACAGAAGATAAGTCAGGGAGCGCCGTCGTGCTCCCCGTGAAGGTGGTGAAGGGGCCCGGGATCCCAACTCTGGGCCCGCTGAAGGCGGGGGGTGCCGTCGCGCCCCCCGCGAAGACGAAAGTTGGGGAGCGCCATCGCGCTCCCCATGAAGGGGCCCAACCGGGGTGCCAGGAGCCCACCCTGGCCCCCGGCGACAACAGAGTGTGGGGAGCACCATCGCGCCCCCCGCAATGAAGTCCAAGGGGCCCGGGATCCCAACTCCCGGCCCCGTCGCCTGGAAGTAAAGCCGGGGAGCGCCGTTGCGCTCCCCGTGAAGGTGTCGCTGTGGGGGCCCGGGACCCCATCCCCGGGCCCCGAAGTGCAGAGGAGGTGGGGGGAGTGCCGTCCCACTCCCTCGAAGACCCGCTTCAGCGGGGAAGCAGCCTCGCGTCTGCCCACCAGAGCGGGCAGACCAGAAGAGGGAAGCTGGCTCCCGCAGCAGCACATGAGGGTGCTGCCCAGACGGGGAGCTGGCAGGAGCTACCTGGGGTGGGGTCCTCGAGTGGCTCCCCAGCGAGCCTGCGGTGCGGGGTTCCCAGGTGTGACCGGGACCCCGAGGGGGCCAAAAGAGAGGTGGAGGTGAGAGGGGCCTGGGTGGGACCAGGCCCCCGAGAACAGACGGAGCAGCTGGGGGTGGGCTCCCCGAGCTGACGCACTCACCTGGGGGTCCGGGTGGGACCGGGCCCCCCCAACGAGCCTGGAGATGCGTGAGGGCCCGGGACGGCCCGGGCCCCCGTGAAGGAAAGCAGGTTGCACGGCTCTCCCCAGCACAGCGGGAGACCCGCTGTTCTAATATGCGCGGGGCTGGAGGAAGCGCCCCATAATGCTTTGCAGGCCGGGCCCACCTGCAGGAAAATGCCTGTTTTTTTATGCATGTGGTGGCCCCAGGAGAAGGGGGTCACCACGAGGTGTGTGCAAAGGTGCAGGGGGAGCTGCAGGAGCAACGCAGCTTCCCCCAGCACGAAGAGGAAAGTCCCTCCCTAAGTCTCTGGGGACTTGGAAAGAATAACCCCTCAAGGGCTCAGCTAGCATTTAATCACCTTCTGGGCTGGAACTTTTGTTCTACAGCTGGGGGTGTATTGAGAAGTGCATCAAGGTGTGAAGGGCTGAGTGGGGGATGTCTGGAGAAGGGCATCTCCTGGAGATGAAGAGGTGTAATTGCACCACAAATGCATTTACCTATGTTATTTCTTTTTAGAGAGACTGAAAGTCACATGTGTTATGTGAAGTACAGGTGTAAGCCAAATGGGGTTATGTTGCTGGACATTCCTGCTAGGGTGTCTGGTTGTATTTGCGTAATCCTGTGATTTTACCTGTGATGCCTTTTAGAGGCTGTGATTGCAATGCATTATAATTGTTATCCTCTATGATAAATACCTCATTTAAAGTGATGCCCAAACATGTTTTCTTACTGCTGCGTTAGGTGAAGAACAACCCAGACTGTTAGCCCCTAAGATGTAGAGGTGTATACTATATGGTCAGTATGACATGTTCAGTCAGGGTTATGTGTCACCAGGGCAGGTGTGCCTAGTTTAAATGCTTGTTGAGATAATGGGGTGGGTCGCCACTGGAATGGTGCCAGTGCGCAGGGCCCTCGCTCCAGGTTATGTTCGACTAACTGCATTAGGGGGCAAGATGATGTGCATACATGGGAGTGGTGGTACTAGACCCCACCCCCCTTTGGGGGGGGTGGAAATGTTATGCAATGTCACGAAGTGATTCCAACAGCTTATATATATTTGTAAATTGTTGCATAGTATTAAGTAGTGTGTGTGTTTAATAAATGTACTCTTACTTTTATAAAGCAAAGTACAGACTGGACAATCAATTATTGAGTGTTATTTCTGCACACCTGTAATGGTGATTACTAGCCCACACTACCTTCCTTGAGTAAGCCTTAGACTGCTCTGCAACGCTACCCTCTTAGAGTCAGGAGCTGCACTAGGGTGTTTGGTTCCCAGTGAAGGACAAATGTGACATATTATTTGTGCAGGCCTCACAGATACTGCCTCGTTTTGCAACACATACATTACCCCTCCATTTGCTATGTTGTAGATGACTAGTTGCTACTGCAGTATTCTTGCGTTGGGAACCCATAGGACCAAGAAAACTGTCAGAACTAGGTGGACTCCATCTTTAGTGTGTTGGTGTGCACCCAGATCGTTGACAGATTCTTTCTGGCAACAGAACTTTTTAGGGACTTAGGGGCCTGAGCTACAAAGCTATTTGTGGAAGCAAACAATGCAATACGCAAAATCACAAGGTTTAAACCAGAAAAGCATTTCCAATTTGCAAAAGGTTTTACCGATCCATGCCGAATTGCTATTGAAAAGAGACATTCCCTCCTAATCATGATTTGGTTTGGTAAGTATCAATGGTTTGTGATTACAAACCAGTGTACTGTTACCTCCTCAAAGTAGGTGGTAATCGATTCAAAAAGAGGAAGCTGTCTCTGTGAAAGAGCTTTCTCTTTGGGTTCCATGTCTGCAATCTTGGGCGAGCAAGCGTGGTCCAGAGGACTACTGCCCACCCCCTGATGTCTTCACAAGCGAAACAGGGCCAGTTTCTTTAAGGAGCACGATCTGCTTTAAAAAAAATCCCGATTGGGAATGCAAGCTTGCGGACGGTAGTCTGCTGTTCCTTGCAGGCCACAATCCCTGTGTTTTTGCCAATTACAGGGTGGGGGTCACAAATAGTGGCCTGCTTAATTAATATTTGTTAGGGATGTCGATCTGCGGTGCCCTGTAACCAGCCGTGGTCCGTGCAGGTAACAGCGGTGGGGCGGTGGGGCCGTGTAAGGGGGGATTCCGAAGGACGATGCAGAGGGACAATTAAATAAATAATTAATTTTCCCTCAGCATCGTCCCCCGGAATCCCCCTTACACGGCCCCACCGCCCCACCCCTGTTACCTGCACGGACCGCTGCTGCCTGTAGCTGGAGATATTTTGTAATGTGAACTAATAGTACATAAGTTGCATTGCAAAATTGAAGACTGGTCTCAAAAAGTTGGGGTGCAAACAGTTTTTGCGACCATTGTAGTACACCTCCTACAGACTGCAAGAGACGACCACGCAGAGCTTTGTCTTCTTTCCATTGCAGGCTACATTAGGGACCGCAACCATGCAACTACTCCTTTCCCCAGGCTACTCAAATAAGACACAGCCTAGCAGTTTGAACTAGAACATCCTTTTTGAGGTCAACAGTAAATCTGCTTTGCATGAGGTTGGTCTCTGTCTGTAGTGGCACAGTAAGCAAAAATACGATGGACTGGAATATAACCCATACCAGTTACCAGTAGCTGAGATTACTCAAGTATTCCACACATAACTTAGGGCCTGATTTATATTTCACCAGACTGGATATCCATCACGTTGTGACAGAGTAACCCGTCCGCTGACATCTAAATCAGGCCCATAGTTGTCTGTGGTTGTGTTTAAGGTGTCCCGATCCAGAAGGTCCATAAACAACAATGGGATCCCTCAAGAAAGCAACTAGGAGCTGCTGCTTGAAGACAATCACACCCTAAGACAATGCCCTTCATGGAGGTGGGCCAGGTTACAACCAAAATACATTTGCAACTGGGATGTTGCTTCCATAAGTTGAAGTGAAGCAGTAGCTTTAGGTGCCAACCAGTAAATGGCGTCTAGTTACAAGAAAGGATCAAAAAAGTGCCATTTTATTAGTGAGTGGGAATGCTCCAGTAGCTAATTTATATTTTTCAGGCACCAGCTAATGTCCATGCACCTTTCCTGATACAGGAGGAGTGTGGGTTAATGAGTGGAATTAACAGTAAAATGCAGTGAGTCTTCTTTATACATACTAAAGGTAAAAAAGAAGGGAACCCCAACTATAATCTCTAAGCCACTAATTGCCAGTCACAAAATCAAGCCACTAATTGCCAGTCACAAAATCAAGCCACTAATTGCCAGTCACCTCAAAACCTGATTTGGAAAGGGTACCCTCCTCAAAAGCTCACGTACACTTTGAAGACCATATTTATCAAGACGTTATGCAGCGCAGCGCAGCAAGTCACCTGCGCTGTGCTGCGTGACAGGAGAAGGGCAGCAATGCACCTTATTCAACATAATATGCCACATTCCTGACTTTTCTAGTGCTGGTGCACAATGTGCTGCATAGTGCCAATGCAGGCACTTTTGTGCCTGCGTTGCAAGCAGGATTTTTTTGTACAGGAAGGGACATCTTCCTTCACAAAAACAATCCCCTGAGGCATTTCTTCTTTGTATATGTGCTGCAGAAAGTGCCACATATAGGAAGAGCAAGTAACATGAAGAAATAAAGATATTTCTCCTCGTTACGCCTCACCTGGGGAAGTGTAGCAGTTTTGGTCCATTCCCACGTCTAGCAGTAAAGGTAAATCTGGTGATGCATCAAAATCCATGGGTTTTGCGTGGGAACACCCACGCTCCACTTATGGAATGCCTCGCTGGAGCAGAGTAACGCAACACAGCGATTTGCACTGCGTTGCGTTACTTTATATTTATCAACCCACTCAGGGCCACGCAATGGGGCCTTGTGGAGCTTGATAAATTGCATCTTGAGGGTTGCATTGCTTCTGCACCCTGTTGCGTGGCTCAAAAGCGATGCAATCCCTTGATAAATATGGCCCTGAGTGTTTCCCTCATCTGACAAAATTCAGTACCCTGTTAATGAGTAACAAAAACAAAGAAGTCTGTCCTGTTCCTCAGGATGTAACGCCACTGAGAAAATATACAGGGTGGCACAGAAAATTAATGATATGGGAATTTTGTCAAAATTGATTATATAGGCCACTAACTTAGTTCATTACTGATGGCCACTATATTGTTTTTGTGTGACAGTGGTATGCTGTCTGCTGGCCTACGTCATAAATCAATAATTCTGCTTGAGGAGCCAGCAGGCTATGTTGATGGCACCACCATGATTGATTATTGTGGACAGATATGTTCAGTTAATCAAGGCACAGGGTTGTTCACTTTCAGGCTATCATTGCAATCAGCTATGGTAGTGATAGCATTGTATTCCGAATAGATCACTGGCCCAATTGAGGTAAACAATATCTTTTGCCACAAATATTGTGTCAAAAATATAGGTTACCAAAATATTGTGTCCCTATACTTATAATGGTAAGTACAAGAATATTGTGAAAAAATATTGGTGACACTAATGTCATCAAATAATATACAAAAATATCGATTTTTTAAAAATATAGAGTTTAAAGTAGTAAATGTTAAATATTTTAATATAAATTTATTATAATGTAAATTAAATAAATTCCACAAATATTTAATGATATATAAATATATAAACACATATATATGTGTGTGTGTGTGTGTGTGTGTATATATATATTATCTACTGGCGGTCGCCAGTAGATAGTTATAGTTAGGACCTTTATCCATAGGAAATCTGCAACATTCTATTTGAAATAACTCTTGCGCCGGTTGACGAATCTTCGCGAAAGCTTCCAACTTGTTGGGGCGCTCTGCTCCGCTCCTACCCTGAAAGTCTCGGGTTGATTCGTCAGCGGGGGCCGAGAAAAAGGGGGTCCCAAAACGCGTTTTCTCCGTTTTCTCCATGTTAATTCCCATAGGAAATTTTAGCCACGGCTACAGCCCGAACTGCTGAACGGAATTACACCAAATTTTGCAAAAAGGTAGCGTTTGGTTCAGAAAGCGACCTTTTTTTTTTAAATGGTGTAAATCCGTTCAGTAGTTGCGGAGAAATTCAAAAAATAAGAGTGAAAAAATCGATTTCCCATAGGAAACTTTATGCAAGGCTACAGCAAAAACTGCTGAACGGAATTACACCAAATTTGGCAAAAAGGTAGTGCTTGGTTCAGAAAGCACCCTTTTTAAAAACGGTGTAAATCCGTTCAGTAGTTGCTGAGAAAATCCAAAATAAAAGTTTCGATATTTAGAGGCACTGAGGATCCGCGCACCCTCCCGACCATGAGCTGCATGCTAATTGGCTGTCAACACTCCAAATCAGGAAGTGTTGGCAGCCATCTTGTTCCTCGGTAGAACCGAGGAACAAGAAAGCAGTAAAAAAAGTGCGCAATACGCAAAAAGGGGGCAGGGTAGAAACACCCTGACCCCCTAGGCCTGCTCAGGGCCCCCCAAATTTATTTATTTTTTAAATCGGCAGGATGCGCTTACGGTGTAATTTCTAAGGTTTTTTAAATGCTAATTTCTAACTATAACGTGCCTGAAACCTATGGTTTTTCCAGTGAATTTCAAAGGTTTTTTAAATGCTAATTTCTAACTATAACGTGCCTGAAACCTAGCGTTTTTTCAGTGAATTTCAAAGGTTTTTCAAATGCTAGTTTCTAACTATGCCTACAGAAGTAGGACATGTGAAGAAAGAAGAAAAAACGCACAGAAAGAAGCAAAAGAAATGTAGAAAGAAACAGAAGTCCACAAAGACGAAGAAAAATGCAGGAAGAAGCAAGACAGGCGCAGAAAGAACCAACAGAGGAGCAGAAAGAGGCCTTGTTGCAAAATCATCCTGTGCCCACAACTTTTTCAGACGGGTACTGGTGGTAACTGACTCTGACTAACCAGGCCTAGAGCCAGTGCTATGCTAAAAGACACTTAGAATACAGTGAAAACACCTACATACACTAGGGAACACTATGCGTTGGGGTACCCCTGTGATTAGCATGACCTCCTCTGTAAGTCCCTAGTACATAATAGGGCAGGGGGATTAAAACTACCTCTTAAAACGCGCCATGGGGCGCGTTTGCACACTGGTGTAGGGAGGGGGGCCTGAGGTTACATGTGTGCAAACACATCCTGTGGCCGTTTTAAGTTGGGGGATAAAGTCCCCTTGAATCCTAAGGGTCCCTGGGTTCCAACTAGCCCACCAGGTACCTCCAGTAAGCACCACAGAGTTGCGTTGCAGAGAGGTGTAAAAAGGGGCATGGCCTGGACCACCTCTCTGCAACGCAGCGCAGTGGCGCTTACTGGAAGCACCTGGTGGGCTAGTTGGCCCCCAGGGGCCCTCAGGATTGAAGGGGAATTAATTCTCCAACTTAAAATGCACCACAGGGCGTGTTTGCACACGTCACCTCAGGCCCCGTCCCCTCCCTTCACCACTGTGTAAACACGCCCTGTGGCCGTTTTAAGTCGGGAAATTAAGTCCCCTTGAATCCTGAGGGTCCCTGGGGTCCAACTATCCCACTATGTACCTCCAGTAAGCGCCACAGAGCTGTGTTGCACAGAGGTGTAAAAAGGGGTGTGGCCTGGACCACCTCTCTGCAATGCAGGCCTGTGGCGCTTACTGGAGGTACCTAGTGGCCTAGTTGGCCCCCAGAGGCCCTCAGGATTAAAGGGGACTTATTTCCCCAACTTAAAACGCGCCACAGGGCGTGTTTGCACACATGTCACCTCAGGCCCCGCCCCCTCCCTTCACCACTGTGCAAAGGCACCCCGTGGCATGTTTTAAGTTGGGGGATTAAGTCCCCTTGAATCCTGAAAGTCCCTGGGTCCAACTAGCCCACCATGTACCTCCAGTAAGCACCACAGAGCTGCGTTGCAGAGAGGTGGTCCGAGGCCATGCCCCATTTTACACCTCTCTGCAATGCAACTCTGTGGCACTTACTGGACATACCTGGTGGGGTAGTTGGCCCCAGGGACCCTCAGGATTCAAGGGGACTTAATTCCCCAACTAAAACGCGCCACAGGGCGCGTTTCCACACTTGTGACATCAGGCCACGCCCCCTCCCTGCACCACTGCGCAAATGCACCCCCTGGTGCATTGTAAATTGGGGGATTAAGTCCCCTTGAGTCCTGAGGGTCCCCGGGGGCCAACTAGCCCACCACTTACCTCCAGTAAGCGCCACAGAGCTGCATTGCAGAGTGGTGTAAAAAGGGGCATGGCCTGGGCCACCTCTCTGCAACGCAGCGCAGTGGTGCTTACTGGAGGTAAGTGGTGGGCTAGTTGGCCCCCAGGGACCCTCCGGATTGAAGAGGAATTAATTCCCCAACTTAAAATGCGCCACAGGGTGTGTGTGCACACATGTCACCTCAGGCCCCGCCCCTCCCTTCACCACTGTGCAAACGCACCCCGTGGCGCGTTTTGAGTTGGGGGATAAAGTCCCCTTGAATCCTGAGAGTCCCTGGAGTCCAACTATCCCACGAGGTACCTCCAGTAAGCGCCACAGAGCTGCGTTGCAGAAAGGTGTAAAAGGGGCATGGCCTCTGAACACCTCTCTGCAACGCAGCTCCCTGGCGATACTGGAGGTACCTGGTGGTCTAGTTGGCCCCCAGGGACCCTCAGTATTCAAGGGAATTAATGCCCCAACTTACAACTCGCCAGGGGGCGCGTTTGCACAGTGGTGAAGGAAGGGGGCGGGGCCTGAGGTGACATGTGTGCAAACACGCCCTGTGGTGCGTTTTAAGTTGGGGAATTAATTCCTCTTCAATCCTGAGGGTCCCTGGGGGCCAACTAGCCCACCAGGTACCTCCAGTATGTGCCAGGGAGCTGCGTTGTGGTGCTTTTTTGGGCCCTGGGGGTCCTTGTGGGACCCCCTGAGCATGCCTAGGGGGTGAGGGTGTTTCTACCCTGCCCCCTTTTCTTGTTTTGCGCGTTTCTTTTTCTCTTTTCTTGTGCCTCGGTTCTACCGAGTCACAAGATGGCTACCAACACTTCCTGGTTTGGAGTGTTGACAGCCAATTATAATGCAGCTCGTGATCGGGAAGGTCCGCGGATCCTCTGTGCCTCTAAATATCGAAACTTTTATTTTTGATTTTCTCAGCAACTACTGAACGGATTTACACCATTGTTAAAAAGGGTGCTTTCTGAACCAAGCACTACCTTTTTGCCAAATTTGGTGTAATTCCGTTCAGCAGTTTTGGCTGTAGCCTTGCATAAAGTTTCCTATGGGAAATTGATTTTTTGACTCTTATTTTCTTAATTTCTCTGCAACTACTGAACGGATTTACACCATTTAAAAAAAAGGGCGCTTTCTGAACCAAGCACTACCTTTTTGCCAAATCTGGTGTAATTCCGTTCAGCAGTTCGGGCTGTAGCCATGTCTAAAGTTTCCTACGGGAATTAACATGGAGAAAACACGTTTTGGGACCCCCCTTTTTTCTCGGCCCCCACTTGATGAATCACCCCGAAACTTTCAAGATAGGAGCGGACCGGAGCGGGCCATAAGTTTTGAAAATTTCACGAAGGTTCGTCAACCGGTGCCAAAGTTATTGGGAAAAGTATGTTACGAATTTCCTATGGATAATAGGTCCTAACTATAACTATCTACTGGCGACCGCCAGTAGATAATATATATACAATAAAACCATAAAAAATATAAACAATTCAGTAACAAAAATATATTAAATAATATAGACAATAAATTAAATGTCACAAGTTTAAAAAAAAACAAAAAACATTTACTAAAAATACTGTAAGAGTAGGGATAGCGTTGGACTTCAGAGGGTTAAGATTTGCTAGTCCTACTTCAGTCCGTGTTACAGTAGGGAAAGTGTTGGACTTCGCAGGGGTTAAATTTACTATTCCCACTCCAGTCTATGCAACAGTAAGAAAAGTGTTGGACTTCGGTGGGATAAAGTTTACTATTCCCACTCCGGTATGTGCAACAGTAGGGAAAGCATTGTACTTCGGATGTGTTCCATTTGCTAATTCCACTCCAGTGTGTGCAACAGTAGGGAAAGTGTTGGACTTCGGAGGGGTTACATTTACTATTACCACTCCAGTCTTTGCAACAGTAAGGAAGGTGTTGAAGTTCGGAGGGGTAACATTTACTATAGCCACTCCAGTCTGTGCAACAGTAGGGAAAGCGTTAGACTTCGGAGGTGGGAAGATTTATGATTCCCATTCCAGTCTATGCAACGTAGGGAAAGCTTTGGAACTCAGAGGGGTCAAATATACCATTACCACTCCCGTCTGTACATCATTAGGGAAAGTGTTGGACTTTTGAGGGGTAAGATTTACTATTCCCACTCAGAGGGGTCAAATATACCATTACCACTCCAGTCTGTGCAACATTAGCGAAAGTACTTCACTTCAAACACATTACATAATTTAATACCCCCTAATAACTTATAAAAGTAATATAAAATTCTTAATATGAACAAAATTAATCTACATGAAAAACATATTAAAAAATATTAAACAATGTACATAATTAATAAACTATTTAATAATTAATTATCAATTAAAAAATAATTAATATTGCTTAACTTCCCACCCTATACCCCTACAAACCTAGAAGCCCGCACCTAAAATATAAATAAAACCAATAAGTATAAAACAATGTACATAATTAATAATAATTTAAATTATTAACAATGAATAAATTAAACTTCCTACCATATACCCCTACAAACCCAGCAGCCCGACCTAAAATATAACTAAAATATATCATTATTATACAATATACATAATTATTAGTCAATTAAAATAATAATTACTTTTTTACTAGTTATATTTAATTATTACTTAACTTCTCAGCCTGTACCCCTACAAACCTAGCAACCTGCACCTGAAATAAAACTAAAACAAATTGATATGAAATAATGTGCAAAATTAATATCAATCACATACTTAATTAAAAATTATTAATTAATTAATAAGTAATTATTACTTAATTAACTTCCCACGCTATCCCCCTACAAAACCAACAACCTGCTACAACACTGTAAATTACTATTAGTAATTAAATGAAAACAATCTAAATCACTTACAACTACGAACTATATTTAAAAAATTGAAAACAATTATACAAACAATAAATAACACATAAAATTAACATTTGCGCTAAAGCGCATTAAAATAATCAGAAACTAAATTTTCAACAACTATGGGCTTCATTACGATGTTGGTGTGACTGCAACCGATCGTCTGTTGGTTGCGGTCCAACCAACATCTGCCCCTGCTGAGGAACCGACCGCTGCTGTTCCGTCGGCCCAGCGGTTGGAATGTATTCCCTACAATAAGGGTGGTGCCTACTCAGGCACCGCCGTAGGGATTAAGAAGTCCCTTTCGGTCTGCCTTTCTATGGCGGTCCGACCGCCATAGAAAGGCAGACGGATACTGACTTTGGAGGCCCCTAGTAGGGCCACTATGAGGCCTGGGGGGCCTAAACATCCCTGCACCATGTGATTGGCACCGCATGGTGCCTGCCACACGGGGAAGGGATGTTTAAAAAGTGCATGTTTACTATCGCTGCCTGTGCTGCGGCCCACAGCACAAGCCGCAATAGTAAATATACACTTTACGACCACCGTGAAGGCGATCGCATGGTAATTCAGAATGTGGACCCTCCAACTCCTTGTCGGGCGATCCCGTTTCGACACGATGACGATCGGTCGCTCGTCCGACCGGCATCGTAATAGGGACCTATATTATTGAAAACAATATTAAAAAGAATGATATTCTTAAGAACAATATTACCTAAAAAACTATATTCTTGACAGTGATATTTCTGCACCACAACATTTTTGTATCAAAATATTTTTTTTCCGATATTTCTATGTCATGATATTAAAAACTCAATATTTTGTCCAAACACCATTCCAAACACTTTCATGACTAGACCCAGTCTGTGTGTATGGCATGAAGAGTGACGTAATTTTGGACTAACTTGAACCTGTCTTGTCTTCCTTCCTGAGTGTCTTTGGTGTTTGGATGTGCATATCTCAGGACTCTTATCAACACAGATAATACAATGAGTCTGAAGGCAAATGGTGACAGCTTGTCAGTAAAGAGTATATATCCCACCAGTAATAGCCTAAACCAGGGCTTGACTGGGAGAAATAAAATGTCATGTCAAACTTCATATTTGACCATGAAAACAGTGGCGGCTGGTGACATTTGAAAGTGGAAGCAAGTTTCGCGAGCAAGCCGACTGTCATAATAATGGGTTCGGTTGTAGGGGTTCTCCCCACGGAAATGTTTTGAAAAAAAGAGTTGGCAAATGGTGCATTTTCAAGCAAATTGGAGAAAGTAAGAAGGATAATAAAGTAATTGTGAAAATGTAGTTATGACATCAATAAAGAGATTTCATATGATAATGACGTTAGGGAGCTGCTTATTCTGTATAACCAGATTCATTACAGACTTTGAGGCCTGTGGAAGGGGTAGTGGTCTTCAGAATTTCTCAATCATGCCCATTATGCTCATTCTACATTAGACATGTGCAGCCTTTTCTCTCTACATCTTGTCTATATGCATATATTATCAGCTTCAGCAGCCTTGTTTCACTGACGCCTGAATGCACTTTCTCACACCTTCTTTTTTTCACAACCCCGAAACACACAACTCACTGATTCACCGGTAAGCACTGTATTTTCATTTACTTTGCCTCAGTATTTTGGCAAATGTGTACCTCCTCCTTCACGCACAGTTGCACAGAATTATAATTGCAGCTGGAATAAGTGGCCATTGCTCTGTTCTTTCAGCAGAGAGGCCAAGCATTGGATGACCAAGTATTCTGAATACCTTTTTGACCCACTGAAAGGCACTGTAAGAAATTCGCAGTACCTTCAGCCTTTGCTCCAGAGCTCTAAACGGTGGCTGTTAGACCTGACATCCTTGGTGTGGTTTTCCCTGTTTTTTCACCTCTACCTCATATATTTTTGCTTGTGTGCTGGACTTCGTCTTTGCTGGTTTGTGTACTTTGGGCACTTTACCACTGCTGATCAATGCTAAAGTGCAAGTGTTTCCTGTATAAATTGTGATTCTGATTGGTTATACAGGATTGGCATATTTGATTTACTGGTAAGTACCTAATAAAGTGCACTATGGGTGCCCAGGGCCTGTAAATCTAATGCTACCAGTGGGCCTGCAGTACTGGATGTGCCACCCTCATGAGTATCCCTGTAAAATTGTCTCTGACCTGCCATTGTAGTGTCTGTGAGTGCAGTTTGCCAGGCCCAACCTTTACCTTTTACTACATGTAAGGCACCCATAAGGCAGGTCCAAGGTACCCCCATGGGCGGAGTGCAGTGAATGTGAAAGGTAGGACATGTACTGGTGTGTTTTACATGTCCTGATAGAGAAATACTGCCAGTTTTGTTTTTCCCTATAGCAAGGACTAGTTCTCCCGTAGGCTATCATTGAAGCTGCCTTGTAACATTTCACATGCGTAACTTTCAATTGGGAAGAGCTAGAAAATTGGGGTTTGGGCTCTCTGAGCTCAGAATTTAAAAACATATCTTTTAGTGAAGGTGGGTTTTAACCCCTTGGGTGCGCAGGACGGAACCATTCCGCCCTCTGCACACGAACACCAAATCCCTCTGCTGTAAACAGCATAGGGATTTTATTTTTTGTTTAAAAGCCTCAGAGCTGGGAAAGAGCTTCCCCACCCTCCTGAAACATTTATTTTTCAGTGCAATGACGATCGGCCACCAATGTCATTACATTGAAAGTAAAAGTGAAATGAGTCAATCAGCTCATTTCACTTTCACTGCTTTGATGTTTGAGGGACTATCTCAGCCCCCCGAGCACCGAAACACACGAGAGAGGTATCGTTGGAAAGGTGAGTATCTACCCTTTCCAATGGTACTGTTCTCTAGAGGATCCCTGCTTGGGGATTGCTGCAGGAGGGTGATCTCCAAGCAGGGATCTACCACTAGACACCAGGGAGGGGTGAGCAGCCCCTAGGGCAAGGGCCTTTGCTCCCCCATATTTCAATGGGCATATTCAGTCTTCCTTCCCCCCCTTGAGGGCAAAAGGGGGCAATAGCTCCCAATCTGCCCCCCCAGTGAGGCAGCCTGCATACTAGCTCTAGGGATTACTTTTTTTTTAAACATAGGGGTAGGGACTGCCCAAAATAGGCATGCCAATGCCCCCACTCCCAAAACAAAAAGGACAGTATTTCTGCCCCCCGGGGCCAGAAAGCCCACTAGGCACCAGGGATTATTGTTTGGTTTTTTTAATAAAAGAGGGGTGGAGGCTGCCCACAATGGGCATGCCAATGCCCCCCCAAAAAAATGGGCACAGTCTTTCTGCTCCTCAGTAAATATGGGAGCAATGGACCCTGATCTGCCCTTTGGGGGGACAGAACGCCCACTAGACACCAGGGACTATTTTTACTTTGTATAAGGGTGAGGCTGCCCAGAATGGGCATGCCGATGCCCCCACTTCCCCCAAAAAATGGGCACAGTCTTTCTGCCCCCCTGGGGGCAGATTGTGGTCATTACACCTGATCTGCCACCCACATGTGGGGGCAGAAAGCCCACTAGGCACCAGGGATATGTGTATGGGCATGTCAGGGAGGGTCCCCATAGTCAAGGGTTGCTACCCTTTTCTTTAGGCACACATTTTAGCCGTTTCTGCCCCCTTGTGGGGAGAGCACCGATATGTTTAGGCAGAAAACCAGTAGATACAATGGAAAGATCCTGTGTCTGTGTGTGTGAACGCTGTGTGGTAGGAAATTTGTGCTGGTTCACAGAAATGTAAGAAAAATGTGTGGGGGGGGTTTAGCTACATTTGAGATTTGCAGGGGATTCTGGGTCGGAAAACGTTGGGAGATCCACGCAAGCCACACCTCCCTGGTTTTCCCCGGGTGTCTAGTTTTCAGAAATGTCTGGATTTGGTAGGTTTTCCTAGATGCCCGCCGAGCCCGGGACCAAAAACGCAGGTGCACCCCTTACAAAACCAGGTCGTTTTGTGCTAGATAATTCTGATGTCTCCACAATATGTTTTAGGCCCTTCCCTGTCGCACTAGGCCTACCCACACAAGTGAGGTACCATTTTTATCGGGTGACTTGGGGAAATGCTGGGTGGGTAGACGTTTGTGGCTCCCCACAGATTCCAGAGCATTCCATCACAGAAATGTGAGGAAAATGTTTTTTTTTTTTACAAAGTTTGAGGTTTGCAAGGGATTGTGGGTAACATAACTTGGTGAGAGCCACACTAGTCATCCAATCCTCGATTTCCCTGGGTATCTAGCTTTTAAAAATGTACAGGTTTGCTAGATTTCCCTAGGTGCCAGCTGAGCTAGAGACCAAATCCACAGCTATGCACATTGCGAAAAAAAGCGTCAGTTTTTACTGGAAAAATGTGATGTGTCCACATTGCGTTTTGGGCCATTTCCTGTCATGGGCACTAGGCCTACCCACACAAGCGAGGTACCATTGTTATTGGGAGAGTTGGTGGAATGTTGGGTAGGTGGAAGTTTGTGGCTCCTCCCAGATTCCAGAACTTTCCATCACAGAAGTATGAGGAAAATTAGTTCTTTTGACAAAGTTTGAGGTTTACAAGGGATTCTGGGTAACAGAACTTGGTGAGAGCCACATAAGCCACCCATCCTGGATTCCCCATGGTTTCTAGTTTTCAAAAATGTACAGGTTTGCTTGGTTTCCCTAGGTGCAAGCTAGGCTAGGGTCCAAAATCCACAGCTAGGCACATTACAAAAAAAGGGTCAGTTTGCTGTGTTGCTTTGCTGGGTTGGCCTTCAATGACTGCTTCTGTCTTGGAGAGGACAAAGACTAGTCTTTGCTTTGATATCTGCCTTAAGAAGATTCTCCAAGGGCTTGTGTGTACTTGCCTCCTGTTAAGAAGTCTCAGGGCCATCAAAGGCTTCACCTGCAGCATCCCTGGGAGTTGTGACCTGCCAAGTGGTGCCAATTCCAGTTCTGGGCCCTCGGAGGTGGTACCTGCTGTAAGAGATTCAAAATTGACACATCACCCTTCCAGTGCCTGTTTTTCTGACGCAGCACCGCCATGCGAGAGAAGTTTTCATGCACCGTTGCCGTGTGGCTGTAGAGATTGACGCAGCACTTGTCCGCAGCTGAAAGAACCGCCGCAACCTGAGTCCAGTGCACCGTATCTCCAACGTCTAAGACCACTGCGCTGACTCTGATACAGGCTCTGATGTGTGGCTGAAAGAATCGATGCATCGCTGGTCCACGGCTGAAAGAATTGACACAGCGCCTGTTTTGCCACATTGACCTCAGGCACCGCCAAATTTCCACGCATCGCACCTGTGCGCCCAAGTTTCCAATGCATCGCCCCCAGAAAGGAGTTGCCTCTGAAAACTGATGCACTGCTTCTCCTTGCAGTCCGGAATTGATGCAACACTTCTCCTGCGTGCAGCAGAACTGACGCATCCATTCCCCAAGGACTCCAGAACTGACCCATTGCTCTGTTTTCTGACGCTTTCCTCTTTTGTTTTTTTACTTTGATTTTGACGCATCAAAGGTACTTTGTGCTAAAATCACAGCATCCATAGAGTTCTATGGACAGAATTGCCTAGACCTTTTAAAAGTGGTATTTTGAGTTCTGTATATTGGATTTTTGTCTTTTTGGTCATGTTTCATTTAGATAAAGATTGTTTATTTTTCTAAACTGGTGTGGTATCCATTTGTAGTGTTTTCACTGTGTTACTGTGTGTGTTATGTACAAATACTTTACACATTGCCTCTGAGACAAGCCTGGCTGCTCGTGCTAAGCTACTAAAAGGGTGAACAGGGGTTATCTTGGGTGTGTAACTCCCTTACCCTGACTAGAAGAAAGGCTCCCTACTTGTACGGGTGCAAGCCACTGCAATCTAGAGTCCCCCATTTCTAACAGTGGCCTGTTCTAAACGCATGGAGGTGACTCAGTTCAAAGTATGCACTGTACAAGAGAAAAGAGATTGCATGGCAAGCCGAGGTCTGCAACTGACAATTTCTAGCCACAGAAACATCATGTTTTTTTGCTCGACTAAACACAACCTTACTATATACGTGTGCTGACATGCATTGAGGGACCTGGGACTAGACATAATATTTGCACTTGCTGTTGCTAACAGGCTGTAGGAAGGTAGGATGGTTCTGCATGGTTACCCCCCCTTTTTGCCTGGTGCTAAGCTGTGTTTTGACTAGTCTGACTGGGAACCTGCTAATCAGGATCCCAGTCTATCTGCTTTCTTCCTAAATTGTTGCGTTCAGTACCTAGGTACATCCCAGATTGGATACCGGGGTACCCTTATCAGTCCCTAGTATATGGTACCCATGTACCCAGGACATAGGTACCCCAGAGGTCTCCCATGGCCTGAAGCATGCATTATGCCACCCATGAGAGACCATTCAAAATGGACCTACAGGCCTGCCATTGCAGTCTGTGTAAGTTGGTGCATGAACCACTTACTAAAGATATAGGTTTACTATATCTAAGGGTCACTGCACTTAAAATCTTTAAGTCACCCCTATAGCAGGCCTTTACAATCCTGAGGGCAGGGTGCTTGGTTCTATGTGAGAGGGTGCCCCTGCATGAGCAGTTCACCACTGCAGCCTACTGAGTCCATTCTCCCGGGTTGTCAGTGAAGCAGCCATATACTATATAGAGGGGCACCGGGTAATCGCGCGATGACCATCTCGAAAACGGCTGCAACGAATCCTATCATGTTTGGTATCAATCATGTTGGAATCATACCTCCACACTGTAAACAGTGTGGGAGGTATGATTCCAAGCACTGGAAGAGCCCTCCGTTAGGCTCTCAGTGTTCCCGGTACCAGCCTTCTAGTCACGGACAGCACAAAATGGTTGCTGCCGACCAGAGATACATTTCTGCCCTCCTGCTGCTGAGCCAAACTCGAGCAAGTAAAGGCAGAACAATAGGCATTCTGTCACAGGGAGGTATGACCACCTCCCAGACAGGATTTAGTGTATTAGGGCTGGGTGGGTGCGCTTGCCAGTGCCTGAAAGTCTGCATGAGGGGCACATTTGGTGTCCCTGTGCATAGTCCAGTTCAAACCAGTCCTGGGAGCCGTTGGCTCCCGCTCTGGCATGAAACAGGACAAAGGACATGGGAGTAACCCCCCATCCAGACCCTCCCCTGGGAGGGTCCCCTGAATCTTCCCAACCCTTTCCCTAGGGTACTTAAGGGCTTACCTGGGTGTAAGACCCTAGATTTGTCATGGGATAAGATTAAGAACTGAAACCACTGCACTTCTCCCGTCTGGGCACTCTGGACTTAGCTGGACTTCACTTGGGCCCGACTTTGTCTCCCTTCCAGTCTGCAGCATCGTCTGTGCCTGTGCATCATACAGGAACCTTCCAAGACCTGTGAAGCATCAAGGACAACTGAAGTAATCTCCCTTGGATGAAGGAGTCACTCCCCTGCATTCGCCGGCACCTCAACAAAGACGACCGGTCTGCAGATCCCGAGCTCCTCCGGACTCCATGGGCTCTGCAACATAGGTGGTGGTTTTCCTCAGCTCCCCTCTTACCAAGTTTGAGGCCAGTAGTCCTTGTGAGGGTTGCAATAACCAAACCCCCAAGTACGGTGTCCCCTTTGCAGTTGCATAGGCTTGTTGACAGCTTTGCTAGAACATCTTTGGGCTCCAAGTAGCCCCAACCTCAAGCACCTCCAGTGACCAGAATTTTCGGCCACACCACATCGTGTGCATCGTGGCCTGCATCTTTTGGTGAGCTGCTTGAGGTACTCTCGCAACTCCTGTGCCTTTGGCCTGTGGGTCCATTTGAGGGTCACCTTTGTTTTCCTTGGGCTCCCCTGATTGCATGGGGCCTGCCCTGACTCCCCTGCTTGTGGTGAGTCTCCTGGACCTTGCTGGTCCCAACCGTGCACTTTCTTGACTTCCTGCATGGGTTGATTTGCCAAGGCTTGTTGGTGCTCCCGCTGCACACCGACCTCTCAGCACTCGACATCCTTCATGGGATAGCTCGTATCCGGGTCCTGGTCATCCATAGCATTGCCTGGTTCTCGCAGCTGCAGAGTCAAGGTCACTGTCATCTTACCTGAAGCACCCGACATCGGAGGGCATCCGTCTTCCAAGTCTCCTGGTCACTCCCGAGTGACATAGACACTGTCCCCTCTGCTTTCAGGTACTCCTCTTCAAGAATCCATGTTTCGATTCCTCCGGACACTCTCTCCTATTCCAGCAGCGTCACTTTCCTGAAGTCCTCCATCGGGTACCTAGTACTAGTCGTTTTTCAGTTAATCAATACCAAAATTTACCTGGTAAAACAATGCAGGGTTGAATCCCAACCGCTGCACACCAATGCGAGAAGTTGTCCTGGTATATGCTGTTCACTAATTAAAGTGGGCACCTTGCACCAGTCCAAGCAACCCTTATGGTCGAAGATAACCTTAGAAAGCTTTCCAAGTGGTAGCTGTAGAGAGCAGCCTTCAGGCTTAGTCTTGAAGGAATGTTAAGCATCTTGTTTTACCAGAATTCTCCTCAAGCGAGTCCGGCTCACTGTCCAATGCTGAGGGGTTCTCCAGCACAGTCACCGACACCGAGGGGTTCTCCGGCGCCAAGGTTATCTCCGGCGCCGAAAGATTCTCAGGAGCCTAGGGTGTCTTCTCCTGTGCCTGTGACCTCACCTGTTTTGGGTCCGACCGCCTCGACGCCTACTCGGCCTCGAGTGGATTCAGACTCGGCTCCTTATTATTTATTTAGGAATTTATTAAGCGCACAGCTACCCCCAACGGGGGTGTCCCGGCGCTGATGCAGACCGCTGATGAAAGGTGCAGAGGGAGGATCTAGGGGTTGGTGAACAACCAGGTCTTTAAGGCATGCCGGAAGACGGGTTCAGACTCAGAGGAACGGAGAGGGAGAGGCAGGGCGTTCCAACTTTTGGAGGTGATGACCGCAAAGGCTCTGCCACCCATTCTGGACTTGCGAAAATGGGGGGTCGCAAGGAGGCGAAGATTGTTGGATCTGAGGGTCTGGCTATGTTGATAGTGTTTAAGTCTGGCTCTCAGGTATACAGGTCCTTGCCCCTGAAAAGCTCTGAAGGCCATTGTGAGAGCCTTGAATTTAACACGTTTAGTCACCGGAAGCCAGTGAAACTTCCTCAAATGGGGGGTGAATGAGTGGCGGAAAGGGATTTTACAGATCAATCTGGCCGCAGCGTTTTGTATAATCTGTAGGCGCCTAATCAGGTAGGCAGGCGCCTCCAGGTAGAGACTATTGGCATAATCCAGATGAGATGTGATTAGAGCATGGATTACCGTCCTGCGGGACTCCAGAGGAAGGAAGTGAAGGAATTTACGCAACATGCGAAGCTTCCTAAAACAGGAGGAGGACACCTGTCTAATTTGAGTTTTGCAGGACAGTTCAGTGTCAAACCGGAACCCGATGTTCCTAGCCGAGTCAACAGGCTTGGGGGGAGGGTTCATCTCAGGCGGCCACCACAGCATCGGGGGGGCAGGATTTTCTGATTGAAGAAGAGTACCTCGGTTTTATCCGAGTTAAGCTTTAGAGTGTTAAGTGACATCCACGCCGAGATGTTACTCAGGAAGCGTCTAAAGTTAGAGAATGCAGCTTCGGAGTGTTCTTCAAAAGAAAACACCAGTTGGGTGTCGTCGGTGTAGGAAATCACCCTCACCTCACCCCTCCTTATCCACCCTTTCCTGGACCTGGGTCGGATCCTTTGCATTTTCTTAATGCGATGTACGGCATGTTTGCCAGAGCACCTTAACCTACTGGTGCGCTGTCGGGCCCCGTGGGTCCACTTGCATGAAATTTGGGTGTTCCTCAGAAATATGCCCAGGCACCCTTTGTGCTCTTTATGCTGATGGCGCTGTCCTGGCCATTTCCGGCTCCGAGGTTTTCAACGCTGTTTTCTCAGTCTCCGGGGCCATCTGGTGGACCTTCTTCCTCTCGACTTTGATCGGCGCCGTTGCCTACATCGGAGGCTCTTCAATCGATGCCGGCGCCTGTGTCTCCGGTGCTGCGCTTGGGGCCACCGCCGACGCCGGTCCCGAAGTTGCGGTCATTGGAGAGAAGCCCAAAGGCTGTTGGAAGAGGAAGAATTTCAGCTGGAGGAAGCTGAAGGAAGTGAAATTGAACAGTATGTTGATGAGTTTGAGGGCCTTCAGTAGGCGAGTGGTCTAGACACTTCCCCGGAGTGTGAGCTTTCATCACCAAAGGCCTCTCCTTCTCATGATGGGGCACCATACCATGCTGTTATTAGGAAGGCTGCTGAACTTTTAGACCTTCAGTTGCCCACTGCTGAGTTCAGACCAAATATTCTTACAGAAGTTTTACATTCCCCAACTTCTGTGGTTGAGCCTCTTTTGCCATTTAATGACGCTTTGACTGAGCCAATTCTAGAGGTGTGGCGGAAGCCCCTTTCTGCACCTGCTGTTTCAAGGTCTGTGGCAAGGAGGTACAGGCCTGCTCTTGGTGATCCTGCTTTTCTTTCTGCTCATCCTTCACCGGAAAGTTTAGTAGTGCAGGCTTCCTGCTCTAAATAATCGGCGGGATCTTTTCCTTAGGCTCCTGGAGACAGAGACTCTAAAAAATTGGAGCAGACTGCCAAGAAGGTCTTCTCTTCCTCTAGTATGGCGTTGAAGTCCACCAATGCTATGTGCTTGTTGGGGAGGTATATTCACGTCTTAATGGATTCAGCCAAGCAGTTGGCTCCCAAGCTACCTGATAGTGATCAAGGCTCCTTTTTAGAAGTATTGGCGGATACGCAGGCTGGAGCTCGCCAAGTTATCCAGTCTGGTCTGGATACTGCTGATTCGGTGGCCAGGGTGATGGGTTCTTCTATTGCCACCAGGAGGCATGCCTGGCTCAGGTCTTCTGGGTTTTCGCTGAATGTGCAGGCTACTCTCCTTGACCTACCGTTCGATGGATCCAAGCTTTTTGGTGAAAAGGCTGATTCTGCGCTGCAGAGATTTAAATACAGTAGGGTCACTGCAAAATCATTGGGTCTTCAGTCTCAAACCAGGGGTTTTGGATATAAGAGGTACCATGGTTTTGGTAAGGCGGCATCCTTTCATGGCTGACAGCAGCCTCGGCAGCAGCAGCAGCAGAATCCTCTGTACAGATCTTACAGGGGAAAGGGCGGAGGTCGTCTGCGAGGTGCATTCCGTCAACTCTCCTCCTCCTCTTCTTCCTCTCCTGCCCCCACCACTGGTGCCACAGGAAAGCAGCTCTAGATCCCCCATCTTGGAGCATGCTGGTCCTGTAGGGGGTCGGGTGTCCCATTTTCTACAAGATTGGAAATTTATCACTTCAGACCTTTGGGTTTTGAATCTTGTGGAAAATGGGTATGCCCTTCCCTTCTGGGAGTTTCCTCCTCCTTACCCTCCTCGCCAGGGCTGGTGTTCAGAGGACCATTTGGTGCTTCTGCAGCAGGAGGTTCTTATCTTATTGCAGAAAGGTGCGATAGAGGTGGTCCGGGACAGCAAGGGGTCAGGGATGTTACTCCCGGTATTTCCTGATTCCCAAAAAGGACAGCAGATTAAGGACTATCCTAGACCTCGGGGTCTTTAATTTTTACCTCAAACAGGAGAAATTCAAGATGTTGACCCTAGCTCAGGTTCTTCAGGTGCTGCAACAAGAAGACTGGATGATGTCGATCGACTTGCAGGATGCTTATTTTCACATCTCCATCCTGAAGTCGCACATAAAGTATCTCCGTTTTACGGTGGGGTCTCAGCACTACCAGTTTGCAGTCCTTCCATTCGGTCTTACTTCCGCACCTGAGGTCTTCACAAAAGTGATGGCGGTGGTGGCAGCTCACCTCAGGATGTCGGGGATTCCTGTTTTCCCCTACCTGGATGACTGGCTGCTCAAAGCGAAGTCGCCAGAGATGGTGCTTCATCATCTGCAAGTGACAACACGGCTGTTGTTTGACTTGGGCTTCTCGATAAATGTGCCCAAATCTCACCTGGTGCCCTCACAGCACAACCTGCTCATAGGGGCAGTACTAGACTCTGTTGTGTGTCGAGCTTTCCTGCCTCCGCAGAGGATTCTCGACATTCAAGAGATGATTCCTTTGTTTCACGATGGAGCGGTTGTTCCAGTCCTGAAGGTCCTACGCCTGCTCGGTTTGTTCTCTTCCTGCATTCTGTTAGTCAACCATGCCCGCTGGCACATGAGGGCGCTCCAGTGGTGCCTCCGCAGGCAGGGGTAGCAGCACAACGAAGATCTCAGGGAGATGGTCAGGATCTCCAGACCATCCTTATTGAAGGCGGGTCCACACATCGTATCTGGGACCCAGGATGCCATATTCCTGCCACCGTGACCACTGGAGGACGTTGTACTTGGTTCGCCCGGCAAAATTCCTATCGGCCTACTGCCAGCCTTGGCTGAGTTCGTATGAGGACCACACAGATCAAGCGAGACCCAACGGCTCGCTTCCATTGAGTTCCGACGCTTATCGTAGTTGGTCTGCCATCACTGTCTGCTTTCCAGTCGCCCTTCCCTGGTTTATCCCTGGCCCTTGGGACGTCCTTGGAGGGTTCCTCACCTGGACTCTCATTATCACTATAATTTCTATCTTGAACCGACTCATCGGGTCGTCACGACTTCCAGCAACTCTAGAAGGATTTCAGTATTGTTTCCAGCACTGCTATATATTTCCCCATTGTCTTATGTAGGAATCTTTGTGATTGGATCTAAACTAAAAGCGGAGCTCCTGACTTGAGAAGTGCCAATTTGTCACTCAGCCAACGTTGTCTTTGTTCCTATTTCTCCTCCCCGCCTTAGTGCTCCCCTGTTTAGATTATCAACCTACCAGTGCCCTGAGGAAGGTGATGGCTACTATTTAGCCTAGCACCGAAACGCGCGTCGGCACCGTGCAAGACAGAAACCACAGAGAGGTATATACCTGAAAGTACCAACTGGATGCATTCTTGCCAACCTACCACTACTATTACATAATCCTGATTGGGTTTCTGTCTTACTCTTATTATCTTTGCTTGTAAATTGTTTTATTGGATATGTGAGAATGTGGAATGTATGAGATGGTTTGACTGTTGGAAGTATATGTTTATGTTTTTGTGTTCATGATTTTAATTGAGCTCTATGTTAGTGGGGTGGGAGATTTCTCTCTCTTTTTTGATGTTTATGCATCTGATTACTTTGTGTTCGACTGATTTATATGATTATTGTATATTGTTTATGTCTTTCCCTTTGCTCCGTGCTCAACTATGAGAAGTAAAAAAGATTAATAAGTATAATAAATATTCTTTGTATGTCACATTTTTGAATTACGTTCTCATTTTCAAACAAACAATTATCCTCTTTTCCCTTTGTGCATCCACTGTTGTCAGGATCTTAGTAATTGCATTTTTTTCTTCCCTGGACCAATTTAAAAAGAACCCTTATTAGCTAGAGACGTAGTTTCGTCCTATTAATATCCTTTGGCAGATGACACCTTCCTCCCTTGTTCCGAGGGTTGGCCTTTGCCAGGATCTCCAGAGACACTGCAGCTGATCTGTCTTGGTGGAGTGTGGAGGGCAATCTGCCACAAGGAAAGCCCTTTCATCTTCCTCCACTGGTGGCCACAGTAATCACGGATGCCTCCACTCTGGGGTGGGGTGCTCATCTGGGGGATCTAGAGATCAAACGTCTTTGGTCTCTGGAGGAAAGGTTGTTTCATATCAACCAGCTGGAATTGCGGGCGATACGTGTAGCTCTCAAGGCCTTTCTTCCCTCCCTTCGCGGTCAATCGGTTCAGGTCCTGATGGACAACACTACTGCGATGTGGTACATTAACAAACAGGGAGGAGTAGATTAGTATCTTCTCTGCAGACAGGCTCTGCGACTCTAGTCCTGGGCTCAGGACCATCAGATTTGTGTGATGGCAAATCATCTGGCAGGAGTGCTAAATGTGCTTGCAGACAGTCTCAGTCGGCGTTTCTTGGCCGATCACGAGTGGCGGCTTCATCCGGAGGTGGTCCATCACATCTTCAGGATGTGTTGGTTTCCTCGGTTGGACCTCTTTGCCACTCACGAGTACGCGCACTGCCGGTCGATCTGCAGTGTCCAGTTTCCGATGCAGGGAGCGTTGGAGGACGCGTTTCAGTTGGAATGGGGTTTGCAGCTCCTTTATGCGTTTCCTCCCATACTCTTGATTCCTCGGGTTCTGAGGAAGGTTCGCCAAGACCGTGCCCAAGTCATATTGATCGCCCCGGATTGGCCAGAAGGGTATGGTACACAGATCTACTTCACCTCTCATCCCACCCTCCGAACCGTCTCCCTCTAAGGGCAGATCTCCTCTCGTAGTCGCAGGGACAGGTTCTACACCCCCACCTCCAGAGCCTGCACCTTCATGCCTGGAGATTGAACAGGGCAACCTGAGTTCTTTCTCTCTCCCGCCGGATGTGGTGGATGTTATTTTATCATCCAGGAGACACTCCACCAAATCTATTTATTCCTCCAGGTGGTCCAAATTTGTGAAATGGTGTGGAGAGAGGTCCATTGATCCTTTAAAGGCCCGTTTGTCTGATGTGCTGAGTTTCTCTCTTTACTTGGCTCAGCAGGGTTGTGCTGTGGCCACGGTAAAGGGTTATTTGTCGGCCTTGTCAGCTTTCCTTTGTTTGCCGGAACAGATGTCTTCATTTAAATCTCCAGTTGTTATGAGGTTCATTAAGGGCCTCACCAATAGGTTTCCTCCCACTCCCTTCATTATGCCTCAGTGGGATTTAAATCTTGTACTCACTTTCCTGATGGGCTCTCCGTTTGAGCCTCTTCATAGTTGTCCATTGAGGCTTCTTTCTTTCAAAACGGTCTTTCTGATCGCTATTACCTCAGCCATGCGGGTAAGTGAGCTTCATGCTCTTAGTTCTAAAACCTTCGTTTTTAACCATTCATGCAGAAACAATGGTTCTCAGGACCAGGGCTGCTTTCCTGCCTAAGGTGGTTACTCCTTTCCATCTAGGACAATCTATTACCTTACCTACCTTCTACCCTCCCCCTCACCCTTCCAAGGAGGAGGAGAGACTTCATCGTCTGGATCCTAAGAGGGCTGTCAGCTTCTAACTGGACAGAACCAAGGATTTGAGACTGGAAGATCAGCTCTTTGTGGGCTACATTGGATGAATGAAAGGCAAGGCTGTCCACAAGCGAACACTCTCCAGGTGTATCATCTTGTGCATCAAGATCTCCTACGCCTTGGACAAGAAGGAACCGCCTGAAGGTATTAGAGCTCATTCCACCAGAGCTAAGACTTCTTCTTCTGCTTTGGCTAGAGGTATTCCTGTTGTTGACATTTGTAAGGCAGCAACTTGGGCCTCCCTCCACACCTTTGCGAAGCATTACTGCTTGGATTAGGAGGTTAGGAGGGAAGGCCATTTTGCACGCTCTGTGCTGCAGGATTTTTTAGTATGAGTAGGTGGATACCCTCCAGGAGCGGGACTGCTGTGGGATTCAATTCAAAAGGTGAGGAATCCACAGGCAGATGTATCCATTAGAAGAACAAGTTACTTACCTTCGGTAACCCTTTTTCTAGTGGATAAGGTATCTGCCTGTGGATTCCTCACTGTCCCACCTTCCACCCTGTTGTCCACCTTCATATACCAAAGGTTTTATTAGTTATTTGACATGGTTGTTTTCCTATGTCTTTTGATTGCCTTGCTATTGGTGTTTAGCTTTTCCTATTTTTTTTTATGCTGTGTGATTTTATGTATATATTGTATATTGTGTATACTCCAATTATGTTGTCGGTCCACCCGTTCGCCTCGAAGGCACGGAAAAAATGGGTGGAACTGACGTCAGCACACCGACGAGGTCTTCTTGTGGCTCCGGTGATATCATATGGAGTCGAGAGCGGAGCCGTGCCATTATGACGTCCTCGTCGACGTGAGAGAGCTAGAAAAAAGTTTCTGTGGAATGCTGGTGCAGGGGTAATTCAAAAGGTGAGGAATCCACAGGCAGATACTGCATCCACCAGAAAAAGCATTACCAAAGGAGCCTCAGGCTTTCATTGGTTCAGAGTACTTTCCTATTGCACCTCCTATTTGCCTTGCCATCATAATTACAGATAGTAACTTAGTGCATAGTTGCTGAAGTGTCATCCTCCAGTGTCACCTTCACCCAGGACAATTGGTCAAGTGGTGCCCTGACATCATAAATCTACAACAGGATGTCATCTGACATGAGGGCCAATCAATTGCCTAGCAAGCAATAGGATACATTTATCATGGTATTGAAATAGGTAGCAGGTTAGGCAGGACGCCAGCTGAAGACTAAGATGTTGAGATGAAAGAAATGAGGGCATTATTTGAGACTTATAAATTTGTTTGAACTTGTATTTGATCATAATATTCTCACCTTGACTATTTCTCATCTAACAGGGATGTGCTAGAATGAAGATATTAAAAATCTGTTCATAATTTATAATATTCCCACTAACTCTAGCATAAACCTTCCTCCCTCAACTTATCAGTTGACCTCATTGATACTGGTGGACCATAACCTAAAAGAATTGCTGTGAGAAGGGTATGCTGTCACTTGGCTGGCAATACAATTGTGTTATTTACGTCCTAATAGAGGTGCGAGAGTTGCGTAGAGAGTGGTAGCAAATAATGCATAGAATTGAGAGATGTATGCTAGCTTGAAAACAAAAATTGAGATGTGAATTTCTAGTGAGGTGTAGATGTTCCAAATATTCCACACGCCATAGTACTGAACTATTAAGGCTTTATAAAAATCAATATGTTGTTGTATTGCATTAGTTTGAAAATATTTAATTCAAATTATGGTAAATGCACTAATAGTGGACTTTTCCATCTGCATAATATACTGCATGACCAGCAGTGGCAGTGTTGCAGAAGAGAATTTCCCCAAATTGCTGAGACCAAAAAAAAAAGAATCTACATTCTGCGTTCCTGAATCAATTACCATGGTAAGTCAACCTCACATTTATTCATTTTTCTCATCTTTAAATAAGTCCATAGCATCGGAAAGTCATCAGTACCTTGTAGTGGGGTCTTCCACATAAATAGAATTTCTGTTGAGATGGTAGTAATGTGGATGACGTTATAGTGCTCATTATAGCTAAACAAAGACTTTGACTGTCTCCAAGGCTGACAAACCCTGTTCTAGATACTTGTCCTAGCAATATGTCATCAAAGGAAATTACTGCTTGGAGGTTGGAATGAGTTGCTTTAAGTTAGAGCAATTGACTTACTTTCTCATGGAGGGAAGCTCATTTAATTTGTTTCCCTGCACTCTGTATGTGGGAATCTGACACTTAAGATGGATTGCTGTTGAGGATACTCTGGGTTTTTGTAACTCCATTTCACTTTCCACAGGAGCCTCAGGCTTTCGTTGGTTCTCAGTACTTTCCAATTGCACCTCCTATTTGCCTTGCCGTCATAATTACGGATATAACCTAGTGCATAGTTGCTGAAGTGTCATCCTCTAGTGTCACCTTCACCCAGGACAATTGGTCAAGTGGTGCCCTGACATCATAAAGCTACAACAGGATGTCAACTGACATGAAGGCCAATCCATTGCCTAGCAAGCAATAGGATACATTTATCATGGTATTGAACTAGGTAGCAGGATAGACAGGACGCCCAGCTGAAGACTATGATGTTGAGATGAAAGAAATGAGGGCATTATTTGAGACTTATAAATTTGTTTGAACTTGTGTTTGATCATAATATTCTGAGCTTGACTATTGCTTATCTAACATGAATGTGCTAGAATGAAGTTGTTAAAAATCTGTTATTCATAATTTATAATATTTCCACTAACTCTACCATAAACCTTCCTCCCTCAACTTATCAGTTGACTAGATTGCCATTGGTCTACCATACCCTAAAGGAATTGCTGTGAGAAGGGTATGCTGTCACTTGACTGGCAATAGGATTGTGTTATTTACATCCTAAAAGAGGTACGAGAGTTGAGAAGAGAGTGGTACCAATGATGCATAGGATTGAGAGATGTATGCTAGCTTGAAAACAAAAATTGAGATGTGAATTTCTAGTGAGGTGTAGATGTTCCAAATATTTCACACGCCACAGTACTGAACTATTAAGGGTTTATAAAAATCAATATTTTGTTGTATTGCAGTAGTTTGAAAATATTTAATTCTAATTATGGTAAATGCACTAACAGTGGACTTTTCCATTGCAGAATATACTGATTGACCAGAATAGGCAGTGTTGCAGAAGAGAATTTCTCCGCATTACTGAGACCCAAAAAAAAAAAGAATCTGCCCTCTGCATTCCTTTATTAGTTAACATGGTAAGTCAAACTCACATTTATTCATTTTGTTCATCTTTAAAAGAAGTTCATACCATCTGAAAGTCCTCAGTACCTTGTAGTGGGGTCTTCTGCATAAATATAATTTCTGTCAAGATGTTAGTAGTGTGGATGACATTATAGTGCTCATGATAGCTAAATAAACACTTTGACTGTCTCCAATACTGACAAACCTGCTTTAGATACTTGTGCTAGCAATATGTCATCAGAGGAAACTACGGCTTGGAGGCTGGAATGAGTTGCTTTAAGTTGGAGTGATTGACTTACTTTCTCATGGAGGGAAGCTCATTTAACCTGTTTCCCTGCACTCTGTATGTGGGACTCTGATACTCAAGATGCATTGCTGTTGAGGATACTCTGGATTCTTGTAACTCCATTTCTCTTTCCAAAGGAGCCTAAGGCTTTCATTGGTTCTGAGTACTTTGCTATTGCACCTCCTATTTGCCTTGCCGTCATAATTACAGATAGTAACCTAGTGCATAGGTGCTGAAGTGTCATCCTCTAGTGTCACCTTAACCCAGGACAATTGGTCAAGTGGTGCCCTGGCATTATAAATCTACAACAGGATGTCATCTGACATGAGGGCCAATCAATTGCTTTGCAAGCGATAGGATACATTTATCATGGTACTGAAATAGGTAGCAGAGTAGACAGGATGCCCAGCTGAAGAATAAGATGTTGAGATGAAAGAAATGAGGGCATTATTTGAGATTTATAAATTTGTTTGAACTTGTGTTTGATCATAATATTCTCAGCTTGACTATGGCTTATCTAACAGGGATGTACTAGAATGAAGATGTTAAAAATCTGTTAGTCATAATTTATAATATTCCCAAAAACTCTAGCATAAACCTCCCTCACTCAACTTATCAGTTGACTTAATTGCTATTGGTGTACTATAACCTAAAAGAGTTGCTGTGAGAAGGGTATGCTGTCACTTGACTGGCAATACAATTGTGTTATTTACGTCCTAATAGAGGTGCGAGAGTTGCGTAGAGAGTGGTACAAATGATGCATAGGATTGAGAGATGTATGCTAGCTTGAAAACAAAAATTGAGATGTGAATTTCTAGTGAGGTGTAGATGTTCCAAATATTCCACACACCATTGTAGTGAACTATTAAGACTTTATAAAAATCAATATTTTGTTGTATTGCATTAGTTTGAAGATATTTAATTCTAATTATGGTAAATGCACTAACAGTGGACTTTTCCATCCGCAGAATATACTGCATGACCAGCAGTGGCAGTGTTGCAGAAGAGAATTTCTCCGATTGCTGAGACCAAAAAAAAAAAGAATCTACATTCTGCATTCCTTTATCATATAACATGGTAAATCAAACTCACATTTATTCATTTTGCTAATTTCTAAAAGAAGTCAATAGCATCTGAAAGTCATCAGTAGCTTGTAGTGGGGTTTTCCGCATAAATACTATTTCTGTTGAGATGGTAATAATGTGGATTACATTATAGTGCATAGGATAGCTAAACAAAGACTTTGACTGTCTCCAAGGCTGACAACCCTGCTTTAGATACCTGTGTTAGCAATATGTCATCAGAGGAAATTACTGCTTTGAGGCTGGAAAGATTGCTATTGGTGTACCATAACCTAAAAGAATTGCTGTGAGAAGGGTACGCTGTCACTTGGCTGGCAATACAATTGTGTCATTTACATCCTAATAGAGGTGCAAGAGTTGCGCAGAGAGAGTGGTAGCAAATGATACATAGGATTGAGAGATGTATGCTAGCTTGAAAACAAAAATTTCCAGTGAGGTTGTAGTGTAGTTCCTATTTCCCTAATAGGCTCTGCGCATTGGAATAA
>CAWUFW010020991.1:0-134359 GCA_963921515.1 Calotriton arnoldi
AAACTGACACCACAGGTCTGCTACTGCAGCCTGGGTAAGGTGGTGCATGCACCCCTTACTGTGGTATAGGTTACCTATATCACTAAAAGCATACACACATATAAACCTATAAGTCACTCCTAAGGCAGGCCTTATCAATCCTAAAGGCAGAGTGCATGGTTCCTATGTGAGAGGGTGCCCCTGCATGAGCAGGGCCCCTCTGCAGCGTTCGGAGACCATCTCTGATGCTGTTTGTAGTGCAGCCTGACCATATACTCTTAAGCGCATTATATCCTCGCGGTAAAATGCTAACTTTGGAATGGCTGCACCTAAACATGTCGTGTTTGGTGTCAAACATCTTGGAATACTACCCCCCGCCAATCCTGGCGGCGGGGGTAGCATTCCACCCTTCTAGAGGAAAGGCATGTTAACTCTGACGAGTCCGGTAACTTCTTTCCAGAGCCCTGGCATCACAAAATGGATGCTGCTGCCACAGACACGAGTCTGGCCTCCTGCTGCTGGACGAAACTCCGGCAGGGGAGGCCTGGACAATAGGTTTCCTGTCCCAGGGAGGTGTGACCACCTCCCCAGACAGGACAATGTGTATTGGGGCTGGGCGGGAGCACTTTCGGGTGCTTTGAAGTCCTGCACTGGGGGCACATTTGGTGTCCCTGTGCATACCCCAGTTCAAACCGGATCAGGGGCTCGCAGCCCCTGCTTTGGCGCGAACTGGACAAAGGGAAAGGGGTGTAGCCACCCCTCTGCCCTGACCCACCCATAGGTGGGGCCACAGAGTAGTCCATCCCTATTTTTAGAATAAAGGTAGGAACCCAGTCCTTAGGACTTTAGATTATACCTGGACGAAACTCTGACACGGAATCCTGGACCTTCGACGCTCTACGACAAGATTAGAGGACTGAAGAATCTCCCTTGGGGTCAAGGAGTGACTCCCCTGCTTGGCAGGCACCAAAGAAGCATCTGTCCGGTTCGCATTACTGAAGCTCCCGTCGGACGCCGAAGTCATCGCATCACCAGAGGTGGATTCTCAGACTTCCCCGAGGCTACCCTGAGTCCCCAGCAAAGCTGAGGCCCGTGGCTATCGTGGGTGACTTGAGACCGTGACCCCTGGACACCGAGCACACTTGCAAGTGCACCATCTTCTGGGTCTCCCAAGAAGTCGTGCTTTGGGCTCCGAGTAGCCCTAGCCTCCAGCACCACCTGCACCGAAGATCACTGGCCCCCACTCCACGAGTGTCCTGTAAGCCAGCTCCACGTGCGGCGTCACGAGGCTCCTTCGCGGTCGCTAGCCCGTTGGCTAGTAGCCCTTAACGAAGGCCAATCTTTTCTTTACTTGGCATCCTGGTTGCTCCAGGCCTGCCCTCACTTACCCTCGCTGGGTGAGTTCCCCAGACCTTGCTGGTCTGCATCATCGACGATCTACATCTTACTCGAGACTTGCCGTTGCCAAGGCTTGTTGGGTCCAATCCGGTCGCCGACACCTCAGCACTCGACAGACATCGAGCAACAGCCCGAATCCTGCTCCTGGTCGCCGACAACGCCTCCCGGACCTCGTGGCTGAAGAGTCAAGACGACCGTCACCGCACCTGAAGCACTCGACATCGGTGGGCATCTGTCCATCGCCTTCCTGGTCACTGGCTAGTGACCCAGACTCTGTCCCCTCTGCTTTCAGGTTCTTCAGAACTCCGATCCACTCTTGGATCCACCCGGACACTTTTCTCCTGGTCGCCAGCAGCACTTTGCAGCAGATCGCCATACGAAACGACGACGAAACCCGACCCCGAAAGGCACCTATGCACCCGGCTTCCCTGGGTGAGGTAACACGAGTACTCCGGTGCTCCCGTGGGTAGAGACTCTTCAAAGTCCTAGATCTCAAAGGGTTTTGTCCTAGTCCTCTTTTAAGTGTCCCTTTCCTCTATTTTCCCGATCCCGACTTTCTCCATAGAAGTTAACGGCGTATCGCGGTTGTGTATTTACACTGCACGCGTCTCCCGTGGGTCCCCTGTGTCACTACCTTGGGTGGTTCCTTGTGGTCCAAGCACTTCTAGAGGCTCTAGGCCTAGTGTCTAGTTCAGTCGTGGTTCGCATACCACTTTATTGGTATATGGTTTGGTACGCCCCTAGGGCCCAAACGTGTATTTGTGCTATTACTGTGATTTAAGATCTTATAACCTATGTACTTCGAACTCTAGCCTCATAAAGAGACTAGAGGGGTGTGTTTAGTAATAAATACATATATTTTGAATATATACCTGGTGTGGTGCTCTTTCATTTGGTCACTCAAGAGATTATAGACTGGTAAAACAAGCTGCTTTACATTCCTTCAAGACTTAGCCTGAAGGCTGCTCTCCATAGCTACCACTAGGATAGCTTTCAATAAGGTTGTCTTTAACCTACCTACCATAAGAGTCGATTTGGACTGGTGCAAGGTGCCCACTATAATTAGTGGACAGCATATGCCAGGCCAACTTCTCACATTGGTGTGCAGCGTGTGGGATTCCAGCTTGCTATTGTTTTACCAGATAATCTCAATTGAATTGATCAACTGAAAACCACTAAAGGTACCTAAGGTACATATAATTTAAGCTTAGAATAACAGTAAGTTCTACTGAACTTAGAGTTGTGTGTTAAGGGATAGCACAACCCTTTCTACAACTCAAGAGAGTTTAGTAGGCCACACTAGAGTAGGTAGTGCATACACCACACCACACTAGTAATGTCTTTAAAAGCAGGATCCAAAGATTCCTTGCAGGAAGCCATTGAGCTTCCACCCTCCAAGTATGATACACTCCAATTCTTGGAATTGAGAGCTTTATGTAACGTGAGGAAATTAAGGACAGGCCAAAGTCCCACCACCCAACACCTCAAGGAGTTGTTGGTGGCTTATGATCTTAGTAAGTCCTCAGAGACTGAAGGGGTAGGAGCAGAGGGTGGGCCAGCAGATGAGGAAGGGGCCAGGGGTACCACTACCCCCAGCCCCCTCTGAAACTGACCAGGAGGGTGACAATGACCCTGACCTGGAAAACCCAATCCCTTCTGGGGAAGATGAAGATGAGGATCTAGAAAACCACACCTTTGTCCCCCAGGAAGGATTATGAGTGTGCTCAGAAAGTCTAGGTCTCCTTCTCAGGAGTCTAACCACTCTGGCACCTCCATAGGGAGCTCTGTTTCTTCTCACAGGAGGGAATCCTCTCATGAGAGAAGAAAGAGACTGGTCCAGTATGAGGAAACTCAACTAGAGATCAGGAAGAAGCAATTGGCTTTAGATAGAGAATCCCTAGATCTCCTTAGAGAGAGAAGAAAGTTGGGACTAGAGTCCCATGGTGGCAGCCATGTCCCTAGAGATAGGGAAAGGTCCTATGACCATAGGAACCTGAGCAAGATTGTCCCTCCCTACCAGAGTGGGGATGATATCCACAAATGGATAACTGCTTTAGAGAGGGCCTGTAAAGTACAGAAGGTCCCTCAGGAGCAGTGGGCAGCAATCTTGTGGCTCTCCTTTGCTGACAAAGGTAGAGACAAGCTCCTCACTGTTAGAGAGGAGGATGCTGACAATTACAAGGTCTTGAAGAGTGCTCTTATTGATGGGTTTGGCCTAACCACTGAACAGTACAGGTTGAAGTTCAGAGACACCCAAAAAGCACAGACTCAAGACTGGGTAGACTATGTGGATTGTTCTGCCAAGGCTCTGGAAGGCTGGTTGATGGGCAGTAAGGTGTGTGACTTCTCAGGATTGTATAATCTGATAATGAGGGAGCAGATTCTTAATAACTGTCAAAATCAGCTGTTGCATCAGTACCTGGTTGACTCTGATCTGACCTCTCCCCAAGAATTGGGAAAGAAGGCAGACAAATGGGTCAGAACCAGGGTGAAGCAGAAGGTACAGAACCAAGGTGGGGAAACCAAGAAGCAAGATGCTAAGAACTCTGACAAGGGTGGGGAGAAGGGTAAAGATCAAAAGTCTTCATCAGGCCCCCAAAATCTTCTTCTGGTGGGGATTCCCAGTCTACCAAGGGTAAAGGCCAAAGGAAACCATGGTGCAAGGTCTGTAAGCAAAAGACCCACTGGACCAGTGATTGCACCAAGTCCAAAGACTCCAGTCCAGCACCCACCAATGCCCCTAAGGCACCTGTTCCCCCTAGTACAGTTGGTGGAAGTGCTCCAGCAAAGGGTTTAGTAGGGTTCACCCTGGGAACTGAGTTGGGCTCTGACCTAGTTAGAGAACTGACTCAGGCTGTGTTAGTCTGTGATGGAGGCATGGATGTGCCCTCCTCTATGAGTCCCAGTAATCTGGGCAAGTACAGACAACAGCCTTTAATCAATGGACGAGAGGCTTTGGCATTTAGGGACACAGGGGCAAGTGTCACAATGGTGACACAAGACCTTGTGCTACCTGGGCAAGTTATGCTTGGTGAAATGTACCAAGTGACCAATGCTAGCAATGTCAGAACAGACCATACTCTGGCAGTTGTTAACTTCTCCTGGGGAGGGGTAACTGGCCTTAAGAAGGTTGTGGTAAGTGCAAACCTACCAGTCGAATGCTTGCTTGGCAATGACTTAGAGACTTCTGCTTGGGCAGAAGTGGAGCTCAGGACCCATGCAGAAATGCTGGGGATCCCTGCAGATGTGTTTGCTGTGACCAGGTCACAAGCCAAAATGTCTAGCACTGAACAGGCCTTGGATTCTGGAAGAATGGACCAAGTGCCTTCCAAGAGGAGGAGTAGTAGGGTTAAGGCAGTGCCTTCCCCCTTGGCTCAGGAGGAAGATCAGTCCCTTGAGGGGATGATCTCAGCCCTGAAAGAAGGAACTGTCCCAGAGGAACTTGAACCTGACCAGGTTGAGTTCTTGGGGACAGGGGGACCTTCTAGGGCAGATCTGAGCCAGGAGCAGCAGAGCTGCCCCTCCCTTGAACCCCTCAGACAGCAAGCTGCTGCTGAGGCTGCTGGGAAAGCTAGTGGTCCCCATACAGTGTATTGGGATGATGGACTCCTGTACTCAGAGAGTAGAGACCCCAAGCCTGGTGCTACCAGGAGGTTGGTAATACCTTTGAAGTTCAGGGGCTTCCTATTGACCCTAGCCCATGATATTCCCTTAGCAGGACACCTGGGCCAGAACAAGACTTGGGACAGAATTGTCCCTCACTTTCACTGGCCCCACATGTCTGAAGACAGTAAGGAGTTTTGTCGCTCCTGTGTAACCTGCCAAGCCAGTGGCAAAGCAGGTGGCACTACAAAGGCCCCCTGATACCACTACCTGTGGTGGGGGTGCCCTTTGAGAGGGTAGGGATTGACATTGTTGGTCCCATGGATCCCCAAACAGCCTCTGGGCACAGGTTTATCCTGGTGGTAGTGGATCATGCCACCAGGTACCCAGAAGCTATTCCCCTCAGGACCACTACAGCACCTGTGGTGGCAAGGGCCCTCCTGGGAATCTTCTCAAGAGTGGGCTTTCCTAAGGAGGTAGTATCAGACAGGGGTGCTAACTTCATGTCTGGGTACTTAAAAGCAATGTGGAAGGAGTGTGGAGTGACTTATAAGTTCACCACACCCTATCACCCACAATGCAATGGTTTAGTTGAGAGATTCAACAAAACCTTGAAGGGCATGATTAAAGGGCTCCCAGAAAAGCTTAGGCGTAGATGGGACATACTCTTGCCCTGCCTTTTATTCGCATATAGGGAGGTGCCTCAGAAGGGGGTTGGTTACAGCCCTTTTGAACTTCTGTTTGGCCACCCTGTGAGGGGTCCACTGTGCTTGGTGAAGGAAGGATGGGAGTTACCTCTCAAGCCCCCAAAGCAAGATATAGTGGACTATGTACTTGGTCTCCGCTCCAGGATGGCTGAGTACATGAAAAAGGCAACCAAAAACCTTGAGGCTAGCCAGGAACTTCAGAAGGCCTGGCATGACCAAAAGGCTGTTCTGACTGTGTACCAGCCAGGACAGAAGGTGTGGGTGTTGGAGCCAGTGGCCCCAGCAGCTCTCCAAGACAAATGGAGTGGACCCCACACTATTGTTGAGCAGAAGGGTGAGGTCACTTACTTAGTGGACCTGGGAACACCCAGGAGTCCCCAAAGGGTTCTCCATGTCAACAGACTAAAGCCATATGTGGACAGGGCAGACATGGGCTTGCTCATGGCTACTGATGAAGGGCAGGAGGAAGAGAGTGACCCACTCCCTGACCTGCTCTCACAGAACCCTGACGATGGGTCAGTTGATGGTGTAGCCTTGGCAGGCAGCCTCACTACCCAGCAACAAACTGATTGCAGGCAAGTCCTCAATCAGTTTAGACATATGTTTTCACTGACACCCAGTCAGACCACCTGGTGCACTCATGAAGTGGACACTGGGGACAGTCTGCCTATTAAAAACAAGATTTATAGGCAACCTGACCATGTCAGGGACTGTATCAGGACTGAAGTCCAGAAAATGATTGAGTTGGGAGTAATTGAACCCTCAGATAGCCCTAGGGCTAGTCCAGTAGTCCTGGTACCGAAACCTCACACCAGTGGTGGGAAAAGAGAGATGAGGTTTTGTGTAGACTACAGGGGTCTCAATGCAGTCACTAGGACTGATGCCCATCCCATACCCAGGGCAGATGAGCTCATAGATACTTTGGCCTCTGCCAAATATCTCAGCACATTTGACCTAACAGCTGGCTACTGGCAGATCAGACTAGCTGATACTGCAAAGCCCAAAACAGCATTTTCAACCCCTAGTGGGCATTATCAATTTGTGGTAATGCCCTTTGGTCTGAAAAATGCACCTGCCACTTTCCAGAGGTTGGTGAACACAGTTCTCACAGGACTGGAAGCCTATAGTGCAGCTTATCTAGATGATATTGCTGTCTTTAGCTCCACCTGGGAGGATCACCTGGTCCACCTCAGGAATGTTTTACAGGCCCTGCAAAAGGCAGGCCTGACTATCAAGGCCACTAAGTGCCAGATAGGGCAGAGTCAGGTTGTGTACCTGGGCCACCTTGTGGGTGGAGGCCAGGTTCAACCTTTGCAGAGCAAGATCCAGACCATCATGGACTGGACTGCTCCCACTACCCAGACTCAGGTGAGAGCCTTCTTAGGCCTGACTGGGTACTATAGGAGATTTGTCAAGGGGTATGGATCAATAGTGACACCCTTGAATGACTTAACTTCTAAGAAAATGCCCAAAAGGTTCAGTGGACAGTTAGCTGTCAAAAGGCATTTGATGACCTCAAGCAGGCCATGTGCACTGCTCCAATTCTGCAGAGTCCTGATTACTCCAAGAAGTTCATTGTTCAAACAGATGCATCTGAATTGGGGGTAGGGGCTGTACTGTCACAATTGAGTGAAGAAGGTCAGGATCAGCCAGTAGCTTTTATTAGCAGAAGGCTGACCCCTAGAGAGAAACGTTGGTCAGCCATAGAGAGGGAGGCCTTTGCTGTGGTCTGGGCTCTGAAGAAGTTGAGGCCATACTTGTTTGGTACACACTTCCTGGTTCAGACAGACCATAAGCCCCTCTTATGGCTAAAACAAATGAAGGGTGAAAACCCCAAACTGCTTAGGTGGTCCATTTCCCTACAGGGGATGGACTTGACAGTGGAACATAGGCCTGGGAGTAACCATGCGAATGCAGATGGACTCTCTAGGTATTTCCACTTAGAACATGAAGACTTAACTGGGCAAGGTTAGTTTAATGTCCCTACGTTTGGGGGGTTGTGTAGGAGAGTAGGATCTGCTTCACATGGGTACCCCCACTTTTTGCTGATGCTTCACTGGTTTTCGACATTAGTCTGGCTGGGGCCCTGCTATTCAGAACCCCAGCCTAGCTGTTTCCTCTTTAAAAGGGTCTCCATGTGCCTTAGGCACATCACTGATTGGGATCTGGAGTGCCCTTATAAGTCCCTAGTATATGGTATACTATGTACCAAGGGCATAGGTACCTCAGAGGCCTACCAGGGGCTGCAGCATATATTATGCCACCCCTGGAAGGCCATCCAAACTGACACCACAGGTCTGCTACTGCAGCCTGGGTAAGGTGGTGCATGCACCCCTTACTGTGGTATAGGTTACCTATATCACTAAAAGCATACACACATATAAACCTATAAGTCACTCCTAAGGCAGGCCTTATCAATCCTAAAGGCAGAGTGCATGGTTCCTATGTGAGAGGGTGCCCCTGCATGAGCAGGGCCCCTCTGCAGCGTTCGGAGACCATCTCTGATGCTGTTTGTAGTGCAGCCTGACCATATACTCTTAAGCGCATTATATCCTCGCGGTAAAATGCTAACTTTGGAATGGCTGCACCTAAACATGTCGTGTTTGGTGTCAAACATCTTGGAATACTACCCCCCGCCAATCCTGGCGGCGGGGGTAGCATTCCACCCTTCTAGAGGGAAAGGCATGTTAACTCTGACGAGTCCGGTAACTTCTTTCCAGAGCCCTGGCATCACAAAATGGATGCTGCTGCCACAGACACGAGTCTGGCCTCCTGCTGCTGGACGAAACTCCGGCAGGGGAGGCCTGGACAATAGGTTTCCTGTCCCAGGGAGGTGTGACCACCTCCCCAGACAGGACAATGTGTATTGGGGCTGGGCGGGAGCACTTTCGGGTGCTTTGAAGTCCTGCACTGGGGGCACATTTGGTGTCCCTGTGCATACCCCAGTTCAAACCGGATCAGGGGCTCGCAGCCCCTGCTTTGGCGCGAACTGGACAAAGGGAAAGGGGTGTAGCCACCCCTCTGCCCTGACCCACCCATAGGTGGGGCCACAGAGTAGTCCATCCCCTATTTTTAGAATAAAGGTAGGAACCCAGTCCTTAGGACTTTAGATTATACCTGGACGAAACTCTGACATGGAATCCTGGACCTTCGACGCTCTACGACAAGATTAGAGGACTGAAGAATCTCCCTTGGGGTCAAGGAGTGACTCCCCTGCTTGGCAGGCACCAAGAAGCATCTGTCCGGTTCGCATTACTGAAGCTCCCGTCGGACGCCGAAGTCATCGCATCACCAGAGGTGGATTCTCAGACTTCCCGAGGCTACCCTGAGTCCCCAGCAAAGCTGAGGCCCGTGGCTATCGTGGGTGACTTGAGACCGTGACCCCTGGACACCGAGCACACTTGCAAGTGCACCATCTTCTGGGTCTCCCAAGAAGTCGTGCTTTGGGCTTCGAGTAGCCCTAGCCTCCAGCAATACCTGCACTGAAGATCACTGGCCCCCACTCCACGAGTGTCCTGTAAGCCAGCTCCACGTGCGGCGTCACGAGGCTCCTTCGCGGTCGCTAGCCCGTTGGCTAGTAGCCCTTAACGAAGGCCAATCTTTTCTTTACTTGGCATCCTGGTTGCTCCAGGCCTGCCCTCACTTACCCTTGCTGGGTGAGTTCCCCAGACCTTGCTGGTCTGCATCATCGACGATCTACATCTTACTCGAGACTTGCCCTTGCCAAGGCTTGTTGGGTCCAATCCGGTCGCCGACACCTCAGCACTCGACAGACATCGAGCAACAGCCCGAATCCTGCTCCTGGTCACCGACAACGCCTCCCGGACCTCGTGGCTGAAGAGTCAAGACGACTGTCACTGCACCTGAAGCACTCGACATCGGTGGGCATCTGTCCATCGCCTTCCTGGTCACTGGCTAGTGACCCAGACTCTGTCCCCTCTGCTTTCAGGTTCTTCAGAACTCCGATCCACTCTTGGATCCACCCGGACACTTTTCTCCTGGTCGCCAGCAGCACTTTGCAGCAGATCGCCATACGAAACGACGACGAAACCCGACCCCGAAAGGCACCTATGCACCCGGCTTCCCTGGGTGAGGTAACACGAGTACTCCGGTGCTCCCGTGGGTAGAGACTCTTCAAAGTCCTAGATCTCAAAGGGTTTTGTCCTAGTCCTCTTTTAAGTGTCCCTTTCCTCTATTTTCCCGATCCCGACTTTCTCCATAGAAGTTAACGGCGTATCGCGGTTGTGTATTTACACTGCACGCGTCTCCCGTGGGTCCCCTGTGTCACTACCTTGGGTGGTTCCTTGTGGTCCAAGCACTTCTAGAGGCTCTAGGCCTAGTGTCTAGTTCAGTCGTGGTTCGCATACCACTTTATTGGTATATGGTTTGGTACGCCCCTAGGGCCCAAACGTGTATTTGTGCTACTACTGTGTTTAAGTAACTTTTTACTTATGTACTTCGAACTCTAGCCTCATAAAGAGACTAGAGGGGTGTGTTTAGTAATAAATACATATATTTTGAATATATACCTGGTGTGGTGCTCTTTCATTTGGTCACTCAAGAGATTATAGACTGGTAAAACAAGCTGCTTTACATTCCTTCAAGACTTAGCCTGAAGGCTGCTCTCCATAGCTACCACTAGGATAGCTTTCAATAAGGTTGTCTTTAACCTACCTACCATAAGAGTCGATTTGGACTGGTGCAAGGTGCCCACTATAATTAGTGGACAGCATATGCCAGGCCAACTTCTCACAGTGTTGGATTTTAAATTCAACACCTTCTGCCCCTACAGCAAGTCGTTGTAACGACCCCTACAGCAAGTCGTTGTAACGACTTGCGTTGTAATGGTTTGCGATGTAACAACTCGGTCATTGTAACAACCAGGTTGTAATGGAATGCGTTGTATCGCATTCGTTGTAAACAATGTCTCCCAAACAAACCTTGCCTGTGTGCACTTACTCAGACTGAAACTGATCTGTCACTGTCTGTGGCCAAAGGATGTTTAGATTTGGATCTATATGTAATATATGGGAAATATATCCACTGCCGCACATTAAAAGGATAATGAAAGTTACTAAAGAGTTCTACGACATACAGAGGAAAGAGGTCAAAAACATTTTTACTGGCAGGTTCTGAATATGAAAAATGAGAACATCTTTAATAACTCAGCGGTAGGCTTGTGAAGAGCTACTTTGCCTAAATCCACAATAATAGAGTCGCAGACAATAAATTGTAGATCTCAAACTGATACCCAAGTACAGTTCTGGTGCTTGGATGTCTCTTGGGATATCATTTCATATCATTTTCATCTTGATTCAATCTAATGAAGCGTTCCCTTTTGTGGCCTATTTTAGGGAATATTGAACCCTAAAATGTGGAATGCACTAACTCCTCCAAATCAGAGCTCATCAAAGTATGTCGAATATAGAAAGATTCTTGAAATTATGCTCTTTAAGACTGCATTTGCCTGAATCCGATCATTTACGTGTCTTGATTAAGAATGCAGGTAACTGTGTTCACCTCATCCCCCTAGGTCTGGGCACCCATCGGCTTCTACACTTTGCTTTGTCTCCCTACTCATCTGTACAACTAAAAAAACAATGATACATAGTTATCAATATAACAACCAGATCTGCACATATTACCCAAATAAAAATAAATAAATAACTAAATAAATTAGCTAATAAATAAAATAATCTGTCCAGATGGCCAACAGTATGCTCCTTAATGAAGAACCCTGTCTTCTTATCCAGACCAGTTGAACATGCTACACTGCAGTTGCATTATAATGCGGTTCCTTTTGTTAAATAGTATTAAATATGTCTGCCAGCAATCATCAAGTATCATATCGATCTGATGCACTGCAAAGAAAAGGAGAAGGGGACGTACCAACTGCACATTTAAAGGGGTGTGCAACATTTCCCCAAATACTGGCAACAAAAATGTTGCGATTGCTAGCGGAGCTGAATATGGATATGCCATTTTGTCACAAGATACCTTTAAAACTGTGTCTTGGAAACCGGATGAATGTCTGATCTGTTGTTTTTTTCTCAAAGCAACTTAAAAGGGATGCAAATATCTCGAGTTCAACATAAAACTATATGAAGTTCACCCACCCCTACACGTCTCACCAAGAATTCTTGGACATCTATCTTTTCCTGTTGATGTGTTGATTACTTCAAGGTGCGGTGTTAATGTACTCATAGTGAGAAAAAACTAATGTTTCCAGCTATTTACCACTGTATTTATGTCACAACATCAAAAAGTGTGTTAATCTGTAAAGAGGTATCCAAAAAGTATTTTTAACTTCCCCTTTTTTCCAATTTCATCTTGTGCTTTTCCCATCCTGAAAAGATCAAACTCTTTCTATCATAATATTTTAACTCAAGAATTCTTCAGCTATATTTTAAGATCTATAAGAATTCGGAGTAGGGGACTCCGTGACACTAGGGCATAAAGAAACTGAAAGAAAGATTAGGACCTGGGTTGGACTGTGGAGAGCTGGACGTCAGTTGGTGATTTCTTTTCAGCTTAGATTGCTATTCTGGGTCCATTCGTGAAGCTTGCTGTGGCTGCCAGCTCCATGCCCCACCCGTATGCTGGTGTTCCTTGCCTCATTTGACCAGATCTTGAAAATCTGGCTACTGTAGGATGGGCAATCTGCTTCAGTAGGCCAGCCCCGCTACTGTGTTCACTGGGCAGGGAGTCAGGCGTGCTGGCCCCAGAGGTAATATTTTCTTTGCTTTTTGCTGCTTCTGTGTTTGCTGGGATTTGCTTTCCACTTAGTTTATACAGAGATCGAGCCAGATAAACTTGTCCTTCTGTAGTGGCACTGTGCTAGGAGCAGGAGCAGTGCTGCTGGTGACAAAATATGTTGCAATGTCCCTCACGGGTGATTTGCTGCGGTTTACAAATCTTGTTTGATTGATTGATTTTGAGTCTATCATGGAGACGAGGATGTTTGATTGATTCATTTCTGAGTCTATTATGGCGACGAGCTGGCTCCACCCCCACCCACCCGAGGTGAGTTGGATTCACCACAAGTTTGTGTGAGATTGGATTAGGGCCTTGCACATGGTTGGACACATCGCAGGGAGGTGGAGGCTGTTGGGCCTTCCTTGCACTGTGGAACCTGACCTCGTGCACTAGCTCTGGCTTAAGCAGCAGTCAGAGGTGTCTGGGGTTTGTGCATTATCCCATAAAAGTCTAGGGGGCATATTATCAAGGGCTCTATCGCCGCTTTAGCGGCACTTTTTGCCGCTAAAGCGGCGATATTTTTATCGCCCTATTAGCAAGCTGTCGCTAACAGGTGTTAGCGACAGCTTTTAGGCGATAGCGACTGGTTTGGTGTCGCTTTGCATGTCAGCGATATTTATCGCTAATGACATGCAAAGGAGGCGTTCCCAACCTAACAGCGACTGAAAGCAGTCGCTAACATCGCTATCGCCTATTAGCAATAACCGCAAGCGATAAAAATACGCGCGCTAACCGCGATTAGCGCTGGTTTTTAGAACTGGTAAAAGCATGACTTAACAATAATAGTCAATGGGAGGTGGATTGTAAGGTTAAGTCCCCAGCATTAGCGCGTGGATTCTATCGCTGGCTTTCTTGCGTTATTGCTGGGTTTCGCTGCTATCGCTGGATATTTTATCGCATTGGAGATAAACCTTGCTAATAGCATGTTATCTCCGCGGTAATATCCAGCGATAGCCGGCGATAGAAAAACGCGCGCTAAGCAAGCTTTGCGATAATAATCGCAGGTTCTTGCTAATATGCCCCTCGAATTTATAAAAGTATGCCCGCCCAGTAGTATCCCCGTATTAATAGTGACAAGAAGTCATATTTTACACATTTCGGCTTTACTTTACGAGATGAAATAACCATTTTTAGAGTTGTTAAATTGCCTACCTTTGAGTTGTGTTTACATTCAGGATGTTAATTCCTCAGTCTCATAATAGGCTTGAAAGTGGTCTCAAAAACTGTGGGGCATATTAGCAAGACCGGCGATAAAATTATCGCCGTTTTAGCGGCAGGAAACTGCCGCTAAAACGGCGATAATGGGCTTGCTAATATGCGTTATAGAATTCCAATAGAAGCCCAGGTTATATGTCCTGCACATCTAACCTGGGCTTCTATTCTTCCATCTGAAATTAAACAATGTTTGCATTTTTCTGATCTCCATCGAATATCTGAATGCCACAAGGCAGTGTGAGATTTTTGTTTTAAAAACCCAAGTGGGAGAGCAACTTCCGGTAGGATAGTGCAGCATAATTTTTTTTACTAATCCACCCACTCATCACACACTTCACGTGATAGCCAGATAAATATTTTACCTTTTTCATAGTAGAAGAAAGCGATTCCATTCCGCCTATCATCCGATTTATATTTTAGAAATAATGCCTTTTGCAATGTGCAGCACAGCATTCTGGTATTCATGCACTGCAACGAGCACAAAGAGTGATGGAGACTGACTTATGGGGGTGGCCTTTTTTTATGGAAGTTTATATCTAAAGGAAATACATCCTGTGATAATACTGTACTTGACTATTATAATTGTTGCCTACTTTAATTAATACCATTTTTAATATGAATGTATTTTTCTCTTTTAATTGTGATAATTGTTCAAATGTAATATATATGGGCTTTTTGTCTAAAAAAGCAATAAATATGATAGAATATTGTAAGGTAGGCCTAATAATAGTAATTATTTTGAGGATATTGGGAGTGAACTGACAGATAAAAAAATGGTGTCTATGTTATTGAAGCCTGCTCCCCATGGATAGAATTTGAAGGCTGCACCGTCCCCCACCTATCAAATCACATCATCGCCATAATACTGCATGGAAATGGGATGGCATCTAGGATAAAGAATTACACCCAGCAAATAACTGACGTGCCACTCCCCAGTGCTCTACAGATGCCAGAATCCAAAGCATGAACCCCTTGTAAATCTTCCTTTTGCATGATAGCAAGAATACAGTCACCAGAAAGGTACTCCAGTGCCATGCATAAGTATGCAAGTGCTCGTCTGATACTTTGAGAGTAAACACAAATAAGACTAGCACAAGCATTCTCTGAAGGTGTGCACGTGTTAGAATTACCATGAGTGCCGTGTATAAGAGTGCAGAAATTAAACCTGTCATCATGTAAGAACTGTTTGAGGAACTTCCTTAGACAAGCCATCACCAGAAAAGGTAATGGTGGGGCCTGGCATAGAATGGGCATCTGAAGAGCGACAGTGGGTAACACCCCAAACCTGAACTGGGGAATTGCCCAGATACAGCGTATTTGAGGTATGACGTAGTAGTTCTTTCACGTGGCCTTCACCCATCTGTAGCAGGACCAAATATAACTTGCCGTTGTTTTCAACCACCCTTTTCTTAGGCTGTCTGGGATAGGATGGTCCAGGAGCTCCAATGAAAGACTGACGAGGGTAACACACAACTCTGCTGCCTCGGTCCATGTGGTCCTTTTAGCAAGTGGTGAGGTGCCGCCTTGAGGATAGATGTTTGCGGGAAGAAGTGTTTGTCGTTTATTCGGATAGAGGAGGCAGGAGAAGCTGCAGGCAGAAAAGCAAGACGTGTTATTGCCTTAAATGTCCTGGCAAGGGCAGGAAAATGCGTTCTCCAATCATCCTGTAAATGTCCTCCCTCATCCCATACACTGCTGTCACCTGAAACATCAAGCTGCCGATAGAGGAGACATACAACTGCTCAAACCTGCCTTATAATTACATACGGAATGTAATTGCCCTTGTTGGACCTGGATTTACCACAGTAACTACGGCAGGAGAATAAGCTTATATTGTCATGAAATTATTACTCCAGCACCTGTGGAGACGCTATCATGAATGACATCATAGCTCCAGTGACTCACAAAATGGCCCCTTGAACCAAGTGTGATCTGTGTAAGGGCACCGCTGTTCAGTTACTTACTAGCTCATGCCTTCAGATGGGAGAGGGAAGGGCTGATGCCAGGTCTCTTGGGGCTGGAGAGTGGTGGTTCTTGCTTTTTTTCTTTGTTTTATTCATTCCCTTCAGCTTCACTTATTTCGTAAAATAGACCTAAGGCCTGATTACAAATGGCGAGAGGGGGTGAGGTATTTACCGTACCCTATACCTCGATGTGTGGTATTTAACGGATGTGGTAAAAACTCTCACATGAAGAATAGCATGGTGAACTGGTGCTTTTTGCACCAAATTCTGCATATCGTAATAATTACCGGACATTTTACTGCAGAAATCATAATTTTGAACCCTCTGCCAATAGGGGTTTGCTCAGGGATCAGAATTTTTTTGGCAGATATGTGGGCCTGCACTATAGCAGATTTTCATGGAGCGGGAGGGGAGAACGCTGCGCCACCAGCCAGTCACTGACATCTACGTGTCCTATGAGCATAGTGCTTTGTGTACTGAGGTATGGCAAGGAAAAAGATAGGCTTCACTAGGGAGGGATGCATGCACGGGGTGTATGAGAGTTCATTCTTTTATAGAAGATGGAGGGGAGATGCCAATGGCATAGTCAACTACAAGGTTAATTTGGGAGGGATAAACCTTTAAAGGCGCTCAGTGTTCACAGAGTGGCAGGAAGTGGCAGATCTAGCACTGGGGCTGTCCTTCCTGAGGAAGAGTACGACGTAGGGATACCTTTACGTTTCACATTTGTATTTAAGCATTAAGCTACAGTGGCCTTTGCATGCTAAATGGTACACAAAATAGTCACATACAAGTCCAAATAAAGGAAAAGGGAATAAAGTAGAACAAGTGAGATCGGAATGAGAGCAGGCTCAATTGTGAAGCATGCTCAAAAAAGGCTACTTTAGGGTCCCTTGGGAAGAAGACAAGATTGGAGGAACATTGAACCCGGTGTGTGTGCATGTTAGAAATGGGTGTCTCTAGTTGGCAAGGGTTTGCACCTTTGTCCATGTAGGGACCCTTCCTTCTAGTCAGGATAAGGGAGTTACACTCCTAAAATAACCCCTGCTCACCCCCTTGGTAGCTTGGCACGAGCAGTCAGGCTTATCTTAGAGGCAGTGTGTAAAGCATTTGCACATAACCAACAGTAATACAGTGAAGACACTACAAAAGGACACCACACCAGTTTAGAAAAATATCCGTTATTTTTATATACTTCAAACAAGACCAAAAATGATAAAAATCCACCATACAGTTCTCAGAAATCTTCAATAATTAAAAAATAGACTTGAAATTCAGTTCTTTGAAGTCGATAGCGCCGTCTGGGGCTATCACGGAGTCATGAACAACAAATCCAAACAGTTCTGACTGACTGCGGCCAGCTACGGTGTCAGGAAGACCCGCAAGACAGTACCTTTAGAAATTCAGGGCATCGGCGACCTCTCGATGAGCCCGGAAGAGCCGGCATACACAGGTGTCGGTTCCGGAGGTCGGTGCAGGAGTCGTCGGGCCCTTGAAGTGACACGCGTTGCAGATCGAACTCCTCATGCCAGCGTCGGCAGGCATAGGGTGCTGCGGTGCGAAGTGCAGCGGTGTGGCATGCGGTGCCCTCAAGTTGTGGTGCAGGCAGTGGCTCGGTGACGGTTGTCCAGCGGCGGCGGTGAGACCAGGGCTGTGGTGTGCAGTGGTGCGGTGCTCGTCATGGTGCTGGCAGGTCACGGTGCAAGCAGCGTCGTCGTCGTTGCTGAAGCGCTGTCGTCGGCTGATGAACTGGAGTCGGTTGCGCCGGTGGGCTAAGGCTGTGGTGCGGATGAGGACGGTACGTTGTGTAACTTACAAGCGGTGCCCTCGTACCATGGTGCAAGCAGCAGCGTTGATGTTGGCGTGGAGCGGTGTCGTCAGGGATATCAGGGTGACGGCGTGAAGCGAGGCGATGCGGAGTGCGATGCCCACAGGTCGCGGTGCAAGTAGAGGCTCGGTGGCAGCGTCAGGTGGCGTCGTCGGTGAGACCAGGGTTGCGGTGCAAAGTGTGGCAGTGCCCTCTGCGGTGCCTTCAGGACATGGAGTCGGCCGTGGCGTCGTAGACGGCGTCGGGTTGCTTTTTCTTCTGTTGCAGCAAAAAAACAGTCCCCAGTGCTGATGGCAGAAGAACTTGAAGTCTTTGCTGTTCCTGAGACTTCTTGAACAGGGGGCAAGCTCTACCTCAAGCTCTTGGAGAAATTCACAAAAAGGAAGTTGCAGAAAGTTCAGTCCAGTCCTTTTACTGCCCAAGACAGAATCAGCCACTGTAGGCCAACACAGCAAAGCACACAGCAAAGTGGTAGTCTCTCCTCACAGCTTCTCCAGCTCTTCTTCTTGGCAGTCTTCTTGGTTCCAAAAGAGTTCTAATGTTCTGGGGTCTGGGCCCCAATATTTATACTCCAAATTCCTTTGTCCTCTCAGGCAGAGAGTGTCTGTGCTTAGTCCAAACCAGTTTGGTCCTCTCTGGCCCAGCTTCCCAGTAGGAGGCAGAAACAGCATTGTCTACAGCAGACCAGGCCTATTCAGGTGCAAGGAAATATCCTCCCACTGCTCTAAATGCAGCCCAGGTCTATTCAGCCCAGCCCTGGCTTATCCGGACTCTCTGGAGCCACTGCACATCCCCAGCCCCTGTCACTCCAAGGCCAGACAGTCAATACACATCCTAGCAGAGGCACACATGATGGCTAAGCAAGAAAATGCCTACTTTCTAAAAGTGGTATTTTCAAACACAGAATGTAAAAATCACCTTTACTAAAAGATGCATCTTTTGATTCTGAGTTCAGGCATACTAAACATTATTTTCCTATCTGGTCCCAATGGAAAGTTATATTTATAAGATGTTAAAAATGTATTCCCATGCTTTCCTTTCAATAGTGAAAAACGAAATTGGCGGTATTTCACTATCAGGCATGCTACACATGTCAGGGCATGTCCTACCTTTCACATACACTGCACCTTGCCCACAGGGGTACCTTGGACCTACCTTAGGGGTGACTCACATGTAAGAAAAGGGAAGGTTAGGGCCTGGCAAGTGGGTGCACTTGCCAAGTCGATATGGCAGTACTAGACTGCACACTTACACTGCAGCGGGAGGTCTGAATTACCTTTCAAGGGCTGCTTGTGTGGGTGGCAGAGCTAGTGCTCCAAGCCCACTAGCAGCATTTGATTTACAGGCCCTGGGCACACTCAGTGCACTTTACTAGGGGCTTACCAGTAAATCATATATGCCAATCATGGAAACACCAATCCATAATGCAATTTACATAGAGAGCATATGCACATTAGCACTGAATAGCAGTGGTAAAGTGCCCAGAGTCCTAAAACCAACAAAGACAGGTCAGGAAAAAATAGGAGCAAGAAGCAAAAAGTTTGGGGATAACCCTGCAAAAAGGGCCATTTCCAATAGTGCATTAGGGTCTATTAAGGCACCCCATGTGGTGCTCTTAACCTTCACACATCATGATAGCTGGAATATTGTTTTTGTCATTTACCATCAGGGGCTGGGACAATTGCATTAGGGAAGTCTCTGTGTTGTCAATATAGGGTTACATGGGGTGTGAAGTGAAATAGGGCGTGCTTCAAAACAGATCTCATTGGACCCGGACCTCTTGTTTAAGAGTTCTTGTCTGCTTATTATATGTTTAGGCACAGGTGATGGCTATTTTCTTCTGTAGCTCTTGCTTGAAGAATCATGTCTTAAACTTCATATAGTTAATGATGGAAGTGTTTCTGTTCTTTAGATTTTTTTGTTTGCAACGTACAAGATCGATGCCATCTTAAGGGCTAAGCTCTGCTGTTGATCGGCCGATAGGTAGCCCACAAATTGGTCATATTCCATTGGTTCCAGGCCTCCCAGTAGCGTGGAGACAAGGCCTTCTTTGTTTTATTAGAGACATGAGGATTTGGTGGGTCTATGGAGAGATGCTGGAGAGGCAGAGGGATTTTAAACGAAGGAATCGTGGCTTATGGAACATGGCCTAATTGGGTTTCCTAGTCTGAAGGTAGTCGCCTTGCAGTGATGCCACATAAGAAAAGGAAAATCAATCAGTTCTGGAGATTTTCAATAAAAATCTATAAAATGGGCTCCCGATTAGACATTATTACAGCTTCCATTTCAAATCTTCCCTACATTTAAAAACTATTTGAGGTAAGAATGACAAAAACACAATGGGCCCCATTATGAGTTTGGCGCAGCGGCGCCGGCTCAACTCCGGCTCTGTTGCACCAAACCTGCGCATGGACCGTCGGCCGTATTACGAGTTGTAAAAGTACAACTCATAATACGGTCGGCCATCCTTTGGCCTTTTCCATGGCGGTGCCTTGAAAACAGGTACCGCAATGGGAATGGCCAAAAATATATGTTTTGCCCCCTGAATGTATCCCCATGGCGGGGGGACATATGCACCCTGCAGGGCCCCCTTTGTTCCTGCATCACCAGCCTTTTCATGGCAGGGCTCCGCCATGAAAAGGCTTGCGGTCCAGGAACTCAAACTATGCTGAGCGCAAATACGCCAGTCCCTGCTCAGCATAATGCGTTGTGGCGCTAATGCGCCACCGCCAGGGAATGACTGTTCCCTGGCGTAGCTGGTGGTCCACTGCCAATACAACTTACAAAGATGTAATCGGCAAAATGGTGGACCGCCCCTCTTGCGCCACCGCGAGTTTGGCAGTCGCAAGACCGCCAGACTCGTAATCAGGCCCAATGTCTTCTAAGGTTGTGTGCGTATATGTTAATGATAATGACGCCATCGTATCCTCATACATTTTCCTAAATTCCACAGCAGAGCGAGCAGTGAGTGTTTCAATGCTCCCCTTTATTGTCCCTAGTTTTTTTCTAGTACTCTTGCATGAGCTGCCTTAAGTTAATTATTCCTGGGTTATTGCTGGTTCGGGTTATTTTTAAACCCATTGAGCAAAACAACGAAAGCACCCCTTCAACTGAGCACACCGCTCAAGCAGTGAAACCTGCACTGTCCATGAAGCAGTTTGGTGGAGTCGCTCACGGGTGGATCGGATTGCATCGACAGAAAGGGTTTTGACCAGCTCAGCACCTGTCATATCTCGTCTTCCGCCCGTGACTTAAAATGAAAATCCAAACCCAGAGAGGGTCATGGGTCAGCCGCCGATGATGGATGCGCCACCTCTACCGCTCATTAGCTCACCTTGAATTTATTTTGCAAAAATCGGGATGCTCGCCACACCGCAGCCGACGTAATTGAACGTGGGCCGGACGGCCGGAGCTGACCTAAACAATCTATGTGGTACTCTAGAGCCTCAGAGATGCAATCTAAACAAAAGATACAGCGGCGCATTCCTCTGACCTTCCACGAGTTAAAAACGGTGCTGAAGGAAATATTTTTTGCTGCTGGCCACAGAAGAAACCCTTAATGAACACCATAGGGTTTACTGATCGCGCTTAATGCGAGAAAGGAGCGAGCCCTTCAAGTAAATTGCCGCCTCTCTTTATAAATAAACCAATCGATGCCTCTGCTATATGGGATGACAGCGGTATATGTTGGTCTGCAAACAAGAAAACGGATACATCAGTGTCCTTAATGCTGTCTACAGCTCAGGAGCTGAAATCTCGGCTGGACACGCGTCCTGGCTCCAAAGGATCAATGCAGCTGTTAAATAGTAATTAGGGACTTCTAGAAACAGTTGTAAATGAGACTGTGATCTTTATTTGTTAAATATCTTGCTGTTGCCGTTACTTGTTCCATGATGAGATGATCTCCTGTGATCTTCTAGCGAAAGCAGCAATTTGCTATCTGCTTAGTGCTGGCTTTTAAAGAGATATTGATTGTACACTTAGAAGAAGACGAGTCCAAAAAAGAAATTCTCCTACTTTCGTACCTGATACGTTTACCATGAGGAAATATGAGTAGAAATTGAGCAATATAATACCTTTCAGGAGCGGATATAATGGTGGCACAGATAATGTTCAAGCTGAGGCATGTTCCAGAGCCTTGTCAGCGCTGGCAGAGAATAGGTGTCAATGGTGATGACTAAATTAAATGCATAGAAGTTACCAGTGCTTGCCGGTGGGGACCACCACCACTCATATTTGAGGACTGGCACTTATTTTTCCACATTAGACATTGACTGTGAGCATGAGAGGAAAAACACACCAAAGGGAAAGAAGTAAGAAGAGAAAGACGGAAAATCCGTGGCAAATGGCGAAAGCAAGCATCTGCAAGAGTGAGATAAACGGGCTGGGGGTGCCTGGAAGTGGATGGAAGAGCCAGGAGGCGGGTTCAAGACTACTCAGCCCTGGTATTCAGTGTGCTGACGTTTAAAAGCACCGGCTGTGGGTTTCTGAGCAGAGCTTTGAGCAACAGCACTCATTCTATCCAGTGCTGGCCCGCACAGGTAGGGCTGTGGGGCGGGGAGGCGGGGCGAGGGCAGGGCTGGGTTGGGGGATAGTGGGGTACGACATACGACGGGAAAGTGGATTGGAAATGAATAAATAAATAAAACCACTTACCTTGCGCTGGCCGCATTGCCAAGTCAGAGATGCAGCCAGCACAAGGTAAGTGGTTTTATTTATTTCCATTCCACTTTCACATCGTATGTCGTACTCCACTACCCCCCACCCAGCCCTGCCTCACCGCCCCTCACAGCATTACCTGTGCGAGCCGCCACTGATTCTATCATAAATTAAGCACTGCAAGTTACAAGTTCAGCAGATTCGCCACACAGCTCTCAGTGCATAGATTTGTAAGCTAAACGCCACCCACTAGATCAGAGTTCTTCAATCTGTGGGGCGCGCCCCCCTGGGGGGGCGCAACACTCTCTCAAGGGGGGCGCGCATTCCATCCTAAACTCTGCACAATCTCACTAATTTCGAGTTGTTCTTGTTCTGGTGAATTTCCCGCAATTATGCACTTACCAGGCGCGCAACACCCATTGGGCTCACCCCCTCCCGCCGTCGTGTGAGTCAGCCCGGCTGAGACAGCTTCGAGGGCTGGCGACGTCTAATTGCAGCCGCACCCGAGTACTTCAAAGGTCTTTAAAAGACCATTTACTTGTTAATGAGGCTTTTTTCTGTTTTCACCCCTTCTTTAGAGCCGCTCTGCCTATGGCCGGAAGAATTAGCCCCCACCCCCGAAATCTTTTCACCCCCCCCAGTTGCCCGCCTGGAACTTACACCATACCCACAGCACAGACACCGGTCGCAGGAACACGACATTTATTCCTCAGAGTTTAGGAATGAACGTCCGCTGTAGGCTGTGACATAACAGGGCATGCGCTGGCGGTCCTCGTGGGCAGCACCTGCAGTGTTTTTTGTACATTCTCTAACTAAACTGCAGCAACTTCTCGGCTGAGGGTGTGCTTGAAAAGAGGGGTGACAGGTCATTCTTTTATCATTCTCCGTGTCTCCAGTCACATCTACCTGCAACTTCTCGCATTGGTTTGGTGAATAATGTCTTTTGTTTTTCACACATGTGAACCCATTAGCAGTGAGATGCTGGCAAATGTATCTGATTAGCTACCTCTGCCTTCTCATCCACTGGGCTGTTAACCCGTGTATGCCTACATGGAAAAAATGCACAAAGCTAATAACTACATTCAATTTTGTTTATTTCAACTGTCATTCTGACATAGAATAGTGAATATGAAAGTTCGAACACCATTCATGCTTAGGGGATATTCTAAGTCTACATCTGGAAAATCCTGTTGCTGTCACTTGGAGATCTGCTGTTTGTATATATTATTTGGGTGAATGGATGGATAATGAGAGAAAGGATGGATGGGTGAGTGAGTGGGAGGATGGATGAGAGAAAAGGTAAATAGATGAATGTATGAGTGGAAGGGTGGATGGATGAGTGAAAGGGTGGATGATGTGTGAGTGAATGGGTGGATTGGTGAGTAAAATGATGGATGGATGGATGGATTGATAAGTGAAAGGGTGGATGGACAGATGAATGAAAGGGTGGATGTAAGGATGGATGAGTGAGTGAAAGGGAGGGTAGATGGACAAAAGGATGGGTAGATGAGTGAAGGGGTGGCTGGATGAGTGAAAGGATGGATGAGTGATGGGGTCAATGGTTGGATTCATGAGTGGATGAGTAGATGGGTGGGTGGATGGAAGGATGGATGGCTAAGAGAAAGGGGAATGGAGAGAGAAAGGGAGGATGGATGGATGACTAAAAGGGTGAATGGGTTGAAGAGTGAGTGACTGGGTGGATGGATGAGTAAGTTAAAGAATGGCTGGATGGGTGTAAGGGTAAATGGCTGTATGGATGGACAAGTGTACGGATGGATAGGGTGAAAGGGTGGATGGAGGGATGGATGAGTGAAAGGGTGGATTGATGAGTGAAATGATGGATTGAAGGATATATGATGGATAGGTTTGCAAATGGTTGAATATGTGTGGCTATGGTTGGGCACACAGATGGAAGGACATGGTGAAATGAATGAATGGTGAAAGACTGAATGATGGATGAAAGACTGATTACACCTTGTAGCCCCCATTATCTTAAGTACATTGACTTTCACATTTATATGAGTCATTGTCTTTATATAATATGTGTGTGATGTAACGCACTCTGACACTCTGCCATACACACTTGGGACGAGTAGCACTATAAAAGAAATCAAATACACATGAGAAGCAGTCTATGCGAAGATGAGGGGCACCATTGGGTGGTAGCAAGGCCGGACTGGCCGCTCCAGGAATCAGGCGTTTCCCTGGGAGGCTGGAAAGGTGGGGTTGGTTTTGTTACTGGGGGCTGACACTGCAAAGTACCTTGTATATCCAGCAGTTTTTAGGCAACAATAAAAGCGTCATCACTTATATTCAGGTGTGGTTCACCAGTGTCTGGTGACTAATGTACCGGCGGGAAAATTGAGTTTTGAGCTGTGTAATAAGCCTCTGTCATTTAACGGCACCCACTCACAAAACTGCAGTTAACTAAACACACTGTGTTGAACATTATTTGCCGGATATGGCCCGGGATATGTGGGTGGCGGACGATTATGTGGTGTACGAGATTCCAGAAATTTCTGTCAGGTGGAGGGGGGGGCCCAACATTTAAAAAAATTCAGCTGGGGGGGCTCAGCCTACAAAAGTTTGAAGACCTCTGCTCTAGATCATAGAAGGCAATGAAATGAAGCAATACATTGCCTGTGCAAGGCAGGAAGACCCAGAAAATCTCAATTAAACACTGTTGCAATCCTATATTTATCATATCCACATAAAACATAATGATCTAATGAGTATACTGCACAAGGTGGCCTGTGTTACTTGGAGCCACTGCCAGCATAACTCCAAAGTAGAATTTTAGACGGCTACATTCTATGACTAGTAAAAAAGAGGAAGGCAGGACATACCTTACTACATAATTAGTATCATATGTAGTTCAATTCATAAAAAATATAATTATTCTTTTCATTAAAATCTGTCACCTTCTTTGCCGAAATATTTGAAGTGAGAAAATTAATGTCTGTGCAAAACCATGGTTGCTGCAACTTTAAGGGTGCAGTGCAGACAAGACGAAGATGTCTCCTTTGCACCTGTGTTTGTGCTCATCGTGTATTATGGTGTTGCAGGAGAGAGAGTACAGCTAGTTCTATTACAGCAAAGACGCTAGTATACTCTGTCCTTTTGCATATTTATGAAGGAAGTTTCCATACATGCATGGAGCATTTCCCATAAAATGAGGGAAGGTTAGCTGCAGCTTGCACATATCCTGTTGCAGAACATGGCTGGTGGCAATGTTTCAGCCACATTTTATATATCACCCTAGTGTAGGTGTGTTTAGACCTGTCATCCTTAGGGTGGTCTTCCCCCAAACTTTTTGCCTGCTTATCTCCACTTTGTTTGGCCTTAGGGGCATATTATCAAGAAACGGCGTTAAAATTATCGCCGCTTTAGCGGCAGAAAACTGCCGCTAAAGCGGCGATAATGGGCTTGATAATCTGCCCTTGAAAATTCCAATAGAAGCCCATGTTCTGGTGTCAACATGGGCTTCTATTGGAATTCTCAAGAGCATATTATCAAGCCCATTATCGCCGCTTTAGCTGCAGTTTTCTGCCGCTAAAGCGGCGATAATTTTAACGCCTTTCTTGATAATATGCCCCCTAGGACTCTGAGCACTTTACCACTGCTAACCAGGTCTAAAGTGTATATGCTTCTCCCCTGAACATGGTGACATTGGTTTACACCTGATTGGCATATTTAGTTTACTTATAATTCCCTTGAAAAGTGGTATACCATATACACAGGGCCTGTAATGTAAATGCTACTAGTGGGCTTACAGCGCTGGGTGTGCCTCTCACATCAGTAGCTTTTCAAACCTATCTCAGGCCTGCCATTGCAAGGCCTGTGTGTGCAGTTTACTGCCACTTCAACGTGGCATTTAAAAACCACTTGCCAAGCATTAAACACCCCTTTTATTATACATAAGTCAGCCCTAAGGTAGGCCCTAGGTAGCCCTAAGGGTAGGGTGCAGTGTAAGGAAAAGATAGGACATGTACTGGTAAGTGTTACATGTTCTTGTAGTGGCAACCAGTTAAGTGTGTTTTTCACTACCGTGTGGCCTACTCCTCTCATAGGCCACCTTTGGGAATTCCTTAAGACACTTTTAAGCAGTAATTTCTGATTAGAAAGGAGTAGCTAAATCATGTTTCATATCTTTGGAATGGTAATAATAAATCCTCTTTAGTGGGAAATTTGGATTTAACATTACTATTTTAGAAATGGCACTTTTAGAAAGTGGACATTTCTCTGCTCTCTTCAGTTACCTCTGTGTGCCTGCAGCCTATCAATACATGACTGGGTGGGTGACAGCTACAGTTTGTGCTTTCCCTCTAGACAGCCACAAACACAGGAACCAATCTGCATTCATCCACCGTCTGATAGCTTTTCCTGGGCAGGAAGAGAGAGCGGGAGCTGACACACCTGAATAGGCTGTGTCCTGTGTCCCAAACAAAGGGCTGATTACCCCCTACTGGTATCCTGGCAGACATGTCTGGGATGAAAGGGGACCTGTGCACTTCAAGGGCCTGCTTGGAAGTCACCCCCACTCCAAATGCACATTTGTGTATAAGTACTGGGGCTCTGACCCTACCAAGACAATACACTACTGGACCTGTGAAGAACTCTGCCAGGAGGAAAGACTGCTGTGCTACAAGGATTGCAGCTCTACTTGACTGACTGTTCTGAAGGAACTGCTTCTCTGCTTTACTGAGCTGCCCTGCTGCCTGCTGATCTCTGCCCTGCTGAGGACAAGGACTGGACTTATCTCACTTGAGCCCAGACTGACTCCAGGGCGTGCTGTCTTGCCTCCTGTTTCTGAAGTCTCAGGGCCATCAAAGACTTCCTACCACTTTGCTGCTGCTGGAATCTTCCATTTATGAGTCCTCACTTGCCTGAGGTGCCAATCCAGTACTGGGCCTCAGGAGCGGGCTCTGCAGCTGTTTCTGCATCAAAATCGACCCAAAGTTGACTTTGCACCGATTGGAACTGATGCATTGCCACTCGACACCAATGCAGGAACCGATCAACAACATCGCCTTGAGGGACTATGCTGCGCGACGACGATGGACAGCACCTGCATAATAAAGGGGTTCATCGATGAAGCCTTCATCGACTGCGTGGATCAGCGCCAACGCTTCACCTTCATACACTCGATCAATGATGATGCAGCACCTCCTCGACTCATCACATCAAGTCTTCGACGTTGACGCTTTCTCCATTCAAGGTATTTTGTCTGCGGGACCTGTCTGAATCCTGTAGATGATGTGCCCTCAATCACGGTTGGCCTGAACTTTAGATTTATCCCGGTCTAGCACAACCTCAAGTAACTCCTTAACGTTATTGACTTCTTAACGTTATTGACTTCTAAGTGTTATTTTTGGTTTATTGATTAAAAATTTATAACTCCAGTTCTACTTTTTGGATTTTTGTCATTTTGGTATTGATTTACTCATAAAATGATTTTCTATTTGCCTAAATCTATATGGAGTCTTTTTGTGGTGTTTTTATTGTGTTACTGTGTATGTGTTTGTGTGTGTGTGTGTTGCACAAATACTTTACACATTGCCTCTTTAGATTAGCCTGACTGCTCTGTGCCTAGCTACCAGAGGGTGAGCACAGGTTATCTTTTAGTGTGTATCCAGCATACCCTAACTAGGATTTTGTGGTCCCTACTTGGACAGTGTGCATACCTCTGTCAACTAGAGACCCACTTTCTAACATTGGTGATCAGCGGTGAGGATAGGACATGTGTTTGCGAAATACTTTATAGAAATTCAGTGTTCACTGCAAATCTTTACTTAAGACCAATTCAAACCTTTTTCAATTCTCCCTGACTGACATCTTTGATTTTTTCAAAAGTCTTTTTGCCCCCATACTCATAATCTCTGCACTGTCTGTGGTCCTACCTGGCAATACAGAATATAAGCTGGCCAATTTGAAGGCATACAGAGTGTCCGAACTCAAGGGGTCTTCCAGGAGAGAAGGGTGTTCCATAAGGGAAGTGCCAAAAAGGCAGAGCTTGAGAAAGACTTTAGAGCATGGACAGCAGCCCACGCAGAAGGAGAAGTGGATGAGGAGGAGGGGACAGATCTGAGGAAGAATTGGAGCAGGACCTATCTGGAGGTTTAGTCATGCAGCCTGCTGATGTGGAGGGTAACATGATTCAAGGACTGGAAGTCCATGGCAGACGAGGCAGCAGTATGTTTTCAAGAAACGTGCCCCAGAGGAGCTGGCAGGCAGGAGGGAGGAGAGGAAACTAAAATTGGATCTTGCAAAATTAGACAAAGAGCAGGCCCTTGCTCAATTAGAGAAGGAGCAGGCTCTTGAGGAGAGAAAGCTATCCATGGAAGAAAGGAAAATGGCCCAGGAGCTCAGCATGAGAGAACCGGACATTAGAGCCCTGAGAGAGGGATCCAGCAACAGCAATAGTGGCAGTATACCTGCAGTGTTCACTGGTGAGTCCAGAGTCAGGATCCCAAAGGATTTGGTGCCTGGGTATGTGGTAGGAAATGACATAGAGAAATGGTTTGCAGCCTATGAATTGACTCTGAGAGTGCACAAGGTCCCAAAGGAGTGCTGGGGTGGTTGTCTATAGAGGTATATGCCCATGATGGGGAGGGACACACCTCTTTCATGAGAGGTAGAGGACCAGACATGCAAGTTGCGATGAAGGCCATCCTAGTCAGCAAGTTTGGACTGGACCCTGGGAGGCATAGGCTCCGATTCAAGGGCATCCACAATATCGCATCACAAATATGGGTGGATTTTTAGAACATGCCAGAAAGGCATTGAAAGGCTGGGTGAGGGGCAGAAAAGTTGATGATTATTCAGGGCTTTACAACTTGATTTTAAATGAGCACATGCTTGGAATTTGTTTTACAGAGCTGCATCAACACCTAGTTGATAGCAAGTTAACTGACCCCAGGAAACCTGCTGAGGAGGTGGACATCTGGGTCAGCATCAGAGTGTCCAAGAAGGTATCTGGGGGGAAATCCCAAAAGGGTGGTCAGGGTTCCTACTAGAAGAAGGAGAGGGGAGTTAAAAGGCAGAGTTAAGGCCTCCAAAAATCTCACAGGGGAAATGGTCTGGTTCTCATTCCTAATCTGGCCACCAGAATAAAAACTATCCTGTCAAATGTCAGCAGCAAAAGTCCATCAAGTGCTATGAGTGCTATGAGTATGGACACTACAAGGGCGATCCCAAGTGTACAAAAAGAGCACCACCTCCCACTGGCGGAAATAATCCAGGGGAGGCTAGTGTGGTGTTGGGGGAGGAGCTTATCCCAGTTAATGGGGGAGAGTTTAGTGGGGTTATCCTAGTGAGCCTGGGTGACAGTGAGATGGTTCCTTAGATCCCTGTGCCCTCGAATACTACTATGTATATGCAATGGGTCACCATCAATGTGCAAGGTATTGAGGCTCTTAGAGATACAGGAGACAGCATGACTATGGTAAGGAGTCAGCTGGTGTCCCCATAGCAGGTAATTCCAAATGCATTCCACCAAGTTGTGGTGGCTGACAACAGAGAGAGTCCCTACCCAGTGGTCCTTGTTCCCTTTGAGTGGGATGGAGGGTTACAGGGTTTCTTAAGGTTGCTGTGAGCCCTGCCATGCATGTGGACTGCTTGTTGGGTAACTACATTAAGCACACTATCTGGAAGGAAGTGGAGCTCAGGGCTCATGTGGAGATGTTGGGGTGACCTGATTGGATCTGTGCAGCGACAAGGTCCACAGCTATCCAGGATAGGAGTAAAAAAAGACTGGAACCTGAAACAATGGCCAGCTGCTAAAAAGGGGGAAAGTAGAGGGTGTGGTGAACCAGCCCCTCTGTGTCTTCTCAGTGAGGTGGATGGGGCACCTGCGGTGGCTGTCCCGAAACCCTTTGAGGAGGGCACTGCTTCCCTTGGTGAGGTGCCTACACTTGCTGGATGGCATGTAGAAGTAGGACCAACCAAGGAGGAGTTCTGTAGGACACAGAGGGAGTGTCCAACCTTTGAGGGCAGACGGTAATGAGCCGACACCCAAGCAACAGGTGATGTCTCTGGGAGTTATCACATTTACTAGGAGGACAACCTCCTTTGCAGTGAGCCTAGGGCTCCTGTGCATGGGACAACAAGGGCCCTGGTGGTTGCCCAATGCTACATTGCCTTCCTACTGGAGCTGGCTCAGGATACTTCCCTGGCAGGACACCTGGGCCAAGACAAGACCATTGTAAGGCTTGTCCCACACTTTTATTGGCCCAGGATCAAGACTTCCTCAGATGTATTCTGCAGGACTTATGTGACCTGCCAGGCTAGTGGGAAGACAGGGCAGAGGATGAAAGCCCCCTTTAATCCCTTGCCTGTCGTTGGCACACTTTGAGCAGGTGGGCATCAACATTGTTGGGCCTATGGATCCCCAAACTTCATCAGGCAACAAGTGTATCCTTCTCTGGTAGATCATGCCACTAGGAACCCAGAGGCAATCCGTCTGAGGACCAAGAATGCACCTGCAGTGGCAAAGGCCCTGGTGGGGATTTCCCCCCATGTGGGTTTCCCCAAGAAAGTTGTGTCTGACAGGGACACAAACTTCATGTCAGCATACATGCAGTCAATGTGGAAAAAGTGTGGGGTAAACTATAAGTTCTCTACTCCTTACCACCCCCAAACAAATTGGCTTGTGAAAAGATTCAACAAGACCCTAAAGGGCATGGTTAGGGGCCTACCTGAGGTCTTGAGGAATAAGTGGGACATCTTCTTGCCATGCCTGTTGTTTGCCTACAGGAAGGTACCACAGAAGGGGCATTATCCCCTTTGAGCTTCTGTAGGGGCACCCTGTCAGAGGACCTATGAGTTTGGTCAAGGGAGGATGGGAGCAAGCTCCCAGGAAGATTCCCCAGGATGTAATGAGCTACATGCTGGCCTTCAGAGCCAAATGGCTAAGTTATGTAAGCAAGCTTCAGACAACTTAGAAGCCAGTCAGGCTGTGATGTGGAGTTGCGGCCTGGGCATAAAGTGTGAGTTATGGAACCTGTGGAACCCAGGGCCCTCCATGACCATTGGCCTTGCACTTATGAAGTGATTCGGAAGAAGGGTAAGGCCATCTACCTGGTGTATCTTAAGACCCCCAGGCAAACCCACATGGTGCTTCATATCAATCACCTCCAACCCCACTTTGAAAGGTCTGAGATCACCATGCTTTGGTGACAGATGGAGAAGAGAGAGAAAAGAGTGAACCTCTCCCTGACCTCTTGGACTCCAAGGAGAAATATGGCTCTGTGGAGGGAGTAATCCTTTCCCCACTCTAACCCCTGAGCAGCAGAGGGACTGTCACCAACACTACCATTAATTCAGCAATACCAAAAATGGAAATGAAGTCAGCTATAAAAAGTTTCCAACAACACACATTCTCCCAATGCATCAACATATTTTTCCAGAAAAAACATGAAATACAATTTATTTTTGCATTTAATCCAATGCCATCCCTAAATCATAGATGTTTTAAAACAACGTATACCACAGAAACAGTTGTTTCATGCTACCCAATGTCTAGTACTGGCTTCATGACCCGTGGGGAGACTAGGCCACATGGTAAAATAAATGAATAGTGTAAATTTCACAAACATGGAGAAACAGTACTTAAGTGTGCAACTTTTTCCTCCCTCGATGCAAAGAGGAAAGGATGCATATTCTCCATATGTTCTGGTCGTGCCTGAGACTGCGTGAGTTCTGGGAAGAGGTTTTGCACCTACTAGAAGAGATGATTGAAAGAGAGCCCCCACACACCCCGGCCCATTGCTTACTGGGTTGGTTCCCCCATACATCCAAGTCCAGAGTAACCAGCAAATTTCCAAGACCTAGCATTTATCCTAGCCAAGCGCGAAATAGCCAGAAGCGGGGGGACCTAGGCTGGCCACATGGAAGAACGAGTTGACGAAGTGGGCAGGCTGTGAGTGACAAATACTAATAAGGGAAGCCAAAAGGGGACTGGGGAATATAGAAGAGGCTAGAGCCTGGGAGGCCCTGGTAGACACCCTATCTCACCCAAACCCGGAGACCCCAGAGGGACCCCCTGTGAGAACCTAATGAGAGCTTTATGAGATATGCACCACCTTAAGATCAAGGCCTCACTGCACAGACCTTCTCCCACCACAACCGATAGGCTGATAGGGAGATCCGGACCTACCCTAGTCCCTTACCCATACCCAACACTGATACTTGCTGCACTCAACAGGCTCTCAATCCATACAAACTACATACAGTTGACTCACAAGGGGGGAGGGGGATAGGAGTACAGTTAAGTTACAAATTAACAATGTGATAATAATCTTACACAAAAAGAAATGTAAATACGTGATGCAAAAGACTAGACTTTGATGTGACTGAATCACAAGTCACGGTTTATATGCAACAAAATCAATAAAATCTGTTTTTTTTTAAAACTGTGCAAACCTTTCCCCTTATAAATGCTAAAATATTGAATGCAAAAAATATTCCCCTACTGCAACTCCTGGCCACCCACCACAATCACAATCAAATACAACATTTTAATAAAAGATACAATATATACTGGTGCATGCCCTCTATCAAACAAAACCCTTATTCAAACGTTTTAAACTTACTTGTTGTAATGTCACAATTTAAATCAAATTCCTTAAAATCGAATGGTATATGCAGCAGGAACAACAGACAAAGAGAGTGATCCTTTCCCCTTGAAATCCAAATAATAAGTGACCAGGATAAGTGCAAAGCACTGGGAGGAGCATTATGGACAGGAAGAGGAAGTTGGAGTCTCTGTGGCACTTCCTTCCTGCTAAATAAACTAAGCAAAATAAAAATAAGTTTGCTTTGTGCTAAAAAAGCTACCTGAACCATCTGTTTGAGTAGAATATTCACTCGAAAAGGTATTTTATGAGTTAATATAGCTGCTTCTTGAGTAGAAAATCTACTTGAGAAGAAGCCCTGACTGCTCATGTCTGCCGGCATTACAAAATGGCGCTGAATGGCTCTGTGGTGATCAGAAATCGTGCCAGGGACTGGCAAATATCGCTCGCGAGCACACATTGATGGAGCCTCATGTTTTTCCCATGTACAGCTGCTCGAATGGCAGAATAATTTCACCACATGCCGATTGGTGGAATTTGATAACTCCGCGTTACTCTTGTAACACAGACTTTCTGCCGAATTCTGCCAATGTAGGCCTGGGCGGAATTATAATCCCACAAGCGGAATTATAATGCTGCCCTGGCCAATAGCAGACTGATACATTATGACCAGATCATACTTGCAGCAGAAAACATTTCCATTTGGAGATGTAATATTTTGAACCTGCAACACTGCTTCAAATTTCAGATAAGAATTGCTAAGAAGGAAAAAATGATGATGAAACTGATGATGAATTTGACCAAAATTGTCTTGAGGTGACCGAACTATGCACAAAGCCAAGACCAGATATTAAAGAAACCCCATTAGAGATGGCTGATCTGACATTATTTGACAATGATTCCTGTTTAAGAGATCAATACGGAGCAATGAGATCTGCCTATATAGTGTGCACTACTTTTGAAACACTGTAAGAATCTCTTTTACTGGTAGAATTGATTGCTTTCAAAAGAGCATGCTGCCTGTCAGAGAACTTGAGTGTGAGGATTTACACATTCAGCCGGCATGGTTTTGGTGTTGTTCATGATTACAGGCAACTATGGTCACAAAGAGGATTTATGACATCATAGTCAAGTTCAGAGTGAAGCTCAAGTTTACAGTGTGAATCCTGGGGGTAGGGGGATGCCGATTTTGATGTTGGAACTGGTGAAGACAATGAGCAAAAGCAATCTGAAGGAGTGAAGTTTCAGGTTAGGGAATGTTCAGAGGAAGAACCTAAAACTCCTGAAGTCCAGTTTCAAAACAGCGATCAGAGTGAAAACCTGTTACAGTGCAAAAGGCAAAAACATGTGTGCCAGCAAAAAGTATTCTCTGATCTGAGCAGTGAAATGTTGCAGCTGAAAATCAGAGATACAAAGACCCACAAAGGAAAGAAGTTTACTGTAAGCAGATCAGACATAGATACTGAGTGAAGTTCAAGTTTAAATTCAAGTTTGAGTTTGTGCTCAAGTACAGTATGAGGTGTTGTTGAGAATAAAGTGACACAGACTTGCTGAGGGAGAAAAGCCTCAAGGAGATTTTTCAAGGAAAAGGACTCATAAAAGGAAGCATTGTGAGCCAGAAAGAAAATTAGAGCAAGAATTAAATTCTGAAACTAGTTTCTAAAATGTCAACAAGAAAGAGAGTTCAAAATCAAAAATACCCCTCGCCTGAATGGAGAAGATGAGGTCACAGATGATTATTTATTGGTGAATCAGAGTCAGTACAAGTATGGGAGTGAATTAGAGACTGAGTTGAAGACAGAAGAAGAACCACCTTGGAATTGGTAAAAAAGACCATTGATTAAAGGTGAAGCAAATGATTAGGAATCTTTGTAAAAAGACTTGGATAATTCTAAAGACATTTTTACTGAACAAAGAATCCTGCAGGTGCACCACATAACAAATTAGACAATAAATTGTATAAAATTCATGTCCACAAAGTTTTCTTCCAAGTTTCTTCCTTTATTTTCAACGAAGTCTTTAAAAAACAATCAAGGTGATTTGAGACACAGCCGACGCGTTTCGTCCTTATCAAAAGGACTTCCTCAGGGCAAGTCGATGTTTAATACTGATATTAATTGAAGGATTTAAATCACCCAGAAGGCCAAGTGTGAACCACCAATAGACATCCGTCCTTCAATATGTTATATTTAAAAGTGGTTACTGGCGCCTTGATTTAAATGAACAAAATGGGTGTATGATGAATCTCAATTTAATTAGTTCGCTATCCCAGATCCGGGAATTAGGGAATATACAAAAATGATAACATCATTTACGATGACCGACCAGAATCAGTCGGGGCAGTCCTCACCCAGTTGGGGAATCATATGCCTCTATTCCCCAACTGGGGATTGTTTTTTAAAGACTTCGTTGAAAATAAAGGAAGAAACTTGGAAGAAAACTTTGTGGACGTGAATTTTATACAATTTATTGTCTAATTTGTTATGTGGTGCACCTGTGCTATTGTGTTAAAATTGTTAAATTCCTGTATGGGAATCACACAGTGACAGTGGGTGTTTTGTCAGTGTGCACACATATTTCTGGGTAGTTCCAGATTATTTATATTTATTAGGGATAGTGGGTTAGGTGCTGAGGCCTATGGGGTTCCTCTGTCCAGTTCCTTTTCTAAAGAATCCTGCATTTTAAATTTTTTTAAGTTCATTAGAAATGATGAACTTTGAAAGAAATCTTTGAAAAAAGACAAGAACTAAGAAGTATGTTTTGTTTGTGTTTATTGTTTTATAAAATAAGAAGAAAAGATTAAGTATTATTGTTTAAAGAACTGTTTTGTTGGTTTTTGGATTTTTGCCAGAATGGTAACTTTTTGTCTCATAGAAGATGGACCACAGCAGATGCTGTTAACTTTTAGGGCTCATAATACTAATAATAACATTGATAGTTTTAGTGGAACTGTTGTTGTGCTTATTGACTCCTGTGGGAAATGTTTCAGATTGTCATAATGATATTTTTGCTTAAATGACTACTAAAATAATGGATTTAAACATGATATACTGGTACATGGGGGATATTTACTTAGTGATTTTTGAGTTAATATCTATACTTAAATGACTAGCCATAATGAAGGTTAGTAAATTGTCTGTGTGTGCATAACTTCCTACGTCAGCAGGGGAAGGATCAACTTATGTACAGTTGCTGATTTCGCATTCTTTATCATGTAGTATTTATATTGCTAGTTTTAATCATGATGACTTTCTTTCTCCATATTTGACTGACTTTAATGTGTCGTTAGAAGATTTACCTATTAGGGAAGATGCTAGAGAAATTAAATATGGTACGTTCTTGAGAGTGATTGTAGAAAACGGAAATGGCATTAACCAGGTTAAAAGGTATGTGTGTCTTTTGAGTAAAGAGGAACATGATTTTGTAACAGAATACACTGAGAGAGGAGTAAAGGTGGTGAGATGCTGGGAGGAACAGAAAATAGCATTAGAAGAAATAAAAGAAAAAGAGGAATTTCGATTGTCGGATTTGCATCCTAGGTTGAGAATGGAGCAAGAGAGGAGACATGAGTTGTGTATGATAGGGCGGAGTTTATCAGAGGGTGATAAGGTAGAATATGTAGCTCTAAAAGTAGGTCCAACCCTGATCGTGCAAGGGGGCATACATAGCAGCAAGGGATCATTTTTGTCTCCTACCTGCATTTTGTTTTCACCCAATGGAGTCCTCTAACAAGTCATGATGACCTTGGTAAACAAATGTGGAATGCAGCAGGTGTAGATCTCTTTGAATAAGTGGTGTCCATAGATCTACACTAACTGTTCTCTTGACTTTGCCTACATTCAGACATTTTGTGAGTGCGCAATAACTGTGTGTTCAAATTTGCATCGCAGTTAGCTGATACTCAAATTCATTTTGTGATTTTGTGCATGACAAAAATATGTTTTTCCCAATCCACTTTGATAATTGGTCCTAATCACTTGAATTCCTTTTTGTTGTGGGCCAAGAAAGTACCTGTTTCCCTTACTCGTTCTCATCAGCTGTGCTACACATTTTTAAGGGGTACATCAAATCATTCATTTAATTGACTTCTTTGAGAACTGAGATTGGATGAATGCAAGAAAGAATTATACATATTAGGGGCACAGTCCAAGAAAAATGCATAACCACGTTTAACTGGAACTTGTTGCTGCTGACAAATAGGTGCACTTTCTCTGCATGCACACCCAGATTTACCAAGAGAACTGCATGCTGAGAGATGTACTGGCCTGGCAGTGCAAGTGCTGCTCTGCTTTTCCTGGACTATCCTCAATGAAAACTAAAGCAGCTGATAAACCTCTACTGGTTTGATGATATAGTGTCATGAACCACTTCGTGGAGAGACAGGAAACATCTCCCTTCAGTAGTCCCTGACACTCCTCCACCTACGTAAGCCAGTAAGCACATTTCCTGCTATGTCCTTAAGCAGTACATGGAAAATTGAAAAGAGTATGATCATAACCCCTTATTAAGATTAGATGTTATTAAGTATACCAGCACTGTCGCCTGGAATCAATCTTGGCAACGGCTTGCAAGACAGGCATGGCCATCTCTCTCCTAAATTTTGCATTGCGTCTTCTCCAGTGTGAGCTGCATGCCTATTTGAGACTAACACAGTGGAACAGAAGTTTTATGTACACCACAGTGTAAATAAGAGATGCACACAAGGTTCTATACGAGTGACACACATCGTCCTGTACTCATTCACAAATTTACACGTAAACAAGATGCTTTGGTAAATCAGTTTACATGCCCATTTTCATTTTATGCTTGTGTAAATTTGTTTTATGAAGTTGCTCAATCATGGAATGATGTTTTTAGGTCTTGGCTACAACTTCCTTAGCTGGTTGTATAGAAAAACCTATTGTTCCAAAACATAACATCCTGATTGCACTTGATTCATTGGCTTTCCTCCCTATTCTTGTGTTTGTTCCTGAGTTGAAAGCTTCCATTACCTACTGCGGGGACTCTTTTTAGGTCTCATCTACAATTCTTATCTGTTTGTTCTTAAAAACATACTGTGCGCAATGCTAATACTTCAGTGGGTGTGGGTCATCTCATTGCTTATCATTGGTTGGTTTTCTTGTCAATTTCATTTGCTTGTATCATATTCAATGGCTTTCCTTCATCTTCTTGTGTTTGCTGCCTTATTTGGAGCACAGCTTTTTAAACATCCTTTTAACCGGAGAACTTATAACTGTCCGCATCTCCACACCCAGACGGTACTTTATTTTCTTTTGGTTTGAGCACTACATTCTTCTTGCACATTAACCCATGTCTTGATCTCGCCTCAGTAAGCAGCTTTTCCTCACATCCCTGTCTCCCTTCCATCTGTCACATGGTCAGGAAAGACCTGGTAAGAAACACCAAAATTTACATACTCATGTTTCTCAAGCTGCCTTCTCTTTTACACATGACGACTTTTCACATACATTTGCGTGCGTGACAATGCAGGATAACATTCTCTGAATCGACATTGCTTACATTTCTGCTTCAAAGGCATACTATCACAACACCTTGAACATTTAGTGCAAGGGATAAAGTTCATTGCGCAAATGTCAATATTGTTATTGTGTGGTAGGTGACGATGCTATCCAACTAGAATAAACAATTGCAGCCTGACAAGGGTTGCAACAGGGCTACATGGCCGCTGTTTATTATATATGCAGAACCACTTCCTTGTTTGAGGAGGGGAACACTCAGCTGACAACATGAGGTCACTGCATGCCAGAATTCCAGATCAGCTGATTTCTGTTTACCAACATGAGGGATGTCCAGCTCTACACCCAGACGGACAGCCCGATAACACTTACACGCAGGTGATGGGGAGTTGGACCACCCGGGCAGAGATTTGGCAGATCACCCACCCTAGTCAAGACTAGGTTAGGGAGTGCTAGGTAGGAATACACTCTACACAGTACTTACATGCCCGCATATATTAACTGTTATAGCGCAATGGTGGAATCGTTTATACTTTTCACTCTTCTCATAATGCCAGTTACGCTATTCTGTTACCTTCTACTGATTATCACAGCACAGGTATTTTATACAAGAGTCTCAATGCTTCAATACATATTTAAACTTCTTGTGTATTTTTCTGGGTATGCATGAGAGTCCAAAGGAAAGGGTTCTAGATCTGTTACCACGGTTTCCTTGGGTGTTCAGGGTTGTCATGTTCTGAGGTAATGGTACGGGCATAAGCCATGTGTTGAGACAGAGAAGCCATACTTTACACCTCACCACTGCAGCAACTCTTTTCGTATTACCCTTGCAAGGTTCATTTGTTCCAATGAGCAATTTCCACGTAAAGGGTTGTGTCAATGAGTTCACTGAGAATCAATTCTTGTTTTTACAAACAACCAGATCATCACAATCTCCTAAGTGATTGGCCCCACTAGAGCACTATGAACTATTCACTAAGTACTCTCCATACCTCATGATAGAACTAATGTGTTGTTACCCTTTAAATAGTATGTGACTGCAAAGGACATCACCCCTTCCGTGACCAGGATGCCAGTATCCCCTAAAATTTAGGGTAAAAGATAGGTTGTTTTTTTCACGACTTATGAGAATTCACCATTTTGTTAATGTTACAGCCCATTGATAGGCTGGTGAGGGCCGCTCGACCCAATCAAAGTAGTTCACAGGTGTCGCTCCATTTTTAGAAGAATGCTGAGAGAGTGCACTTGCATGATCACTGTTTTTACCACATGAAAAACTTGAATTTAAATATATCTCTTGTATAGCTTTGCATGTGATATTTGAAACGGGTTGGACACCAATCCATTGTTTCTCTTATGAACGAGTTCATGAGAGGATCACCATCACACATTTAGGAACCCCCCACCCAGTCGGGATCACTCCTGTGTTGTTTGACTTACGTAGTGAAAAGCAACCAGTCGACCAGAGAAGGGACATTCTTGTATTGGTAACTATGAACTAGGGAGGACATGTCCTTTCTATCCTCCAGTGTGAGGACCTCTCAGCCCACCTGGGAACTGTGAATCCCGGGTTTTGTGTTTTTATTTGAAATTGTCTCCGGTTCTATATGTTTTAAAATGCACTTATGTGTTATTTTGTCTCTGGAAAGGAGTCAAGTTAGCCTTGTCCAGCTCCAGGTAGGATCCACCTGGATTTAAAAGGTAGCTCACACTTTTGTAGCATTATGTATTAGTGACTAGTAGAGTCACAGTATTTAGTCTTACGGATCCATTAGCCCTGAGAATGCCCCAGACTGTTTAGGCTACAAAATATGGGCAGAAACATGTTGGCAGATAGTAGATGGGTTTGAGCCATTGATCTCAATCTACCCACACACGTTTGGTTTTTAGTCATACCTGCTGTCCTGCTGAATAAAGATAATTACCTAGGAACACTGAAGTATTTTTAACTCAATCTGGATCCCCTTCTTTGTTTTGTCCAGTAGATTTTATTCAGGAACTCCCTCCTCCTTCTGGTACAGACTTCGAGGAGGTTGAGTCCGCCCTGATTGTATCAGGGTGGGGGGAGAGGATGCCGATAATGAAGCATGACACTATTATGTGTGTGAGGTTTCCTTTTCCATTAAGGATGACTTTTCCTAGACAGAAGGCAATGTTTCAGTAATATCCATAACTTGGATTCCTGCACTGGACCACAGTTCTGGGATACAGTAGACTACTTTCTTTGTTCTAATTGCCACCATACTCTTGTTTGTGATTGGTTTGATTCTTTGAAGGGACGTACTGTGTCATACACTTCTGTTGTGTTTTCATGTTCTGAGGTTGCACAAAAACATGTGTTGCCCTGTAAAGATAGGGGTACAGATGGTGCACTGTGCGCTAGCAGGGATAAAGGGCAACATATACTGAGAGTGTGCATGGAATCAATCTTGCACAATCCTGACATTTATGTAGTTATGTGCCTGGGTTAGGCCCATTTTTCAGAATAACATTTATGCCATGACCTTTTGCACATATTTGTGTGCACTACAATGCTGGATTAGTTTCTCTGAAACTACTTTGTTTACACATCAAGCTTCGCACAACATTACCACGATGCCTCGAACATCATGTACAAGGCCCTTCTACAGACTATGTACAAATGTCATTCTATCTTCATCCACGGGGAGAGAGGGCTATCTACATATCCATAACATCAGTAATGTATACACACATTGCAATGCTGCTTTCAATTACAAATAAAGAGCATCCCAATAGATTAGCAGAGGAGGCACTTCAGCTGACTCAGAGGGTCCCTGCATGCTGAGACTTCACCATGCAGCGGTTTGACATCTTGTGAGGGGTGGATTCTTGGCTTCAGACCTACACACACTATAGGTACACTCAGAGTAGGGTTTGCATAGTAGGATTATGACTGATTACTGCCCTTGTATCATATGCCTGCATATATACACTGTTTTAGCACCATGGTAGAACTGTATATACTATTTACTCTTTTGGTGCTTGTAATCACTTTCATCTGCTTCTGTCTACTGATTATCGTAGCACATGTAATCGATACAAGAATAACGTTGGTTCAATAAATATATTGAAAACGCCCCACTATGTATTCTCTGTATATTTCTCTGAGCTCAAATCAGCACGAGTGACTGAGCAAAAGGTTCTAATCTGTCTCCATGATCCCTGAGGGGTCAGGGTTGTCATGTTCAGTGGTTGCCAGAAACCATTCGCTCCCTGGTAAGGTTAGGGGGGCTTACGGTGGCACTGTGAGCCAGCAGGTCTCTAGGCAACATATCCTATGGGGTTTGTCAGAACCAGTCTAGGCACCTCACCCAAAGTTTATGTTGTCCAACAAACGTGCAGGTCCTATGGATTAGTGGGAACTACACAACATGACACCACCAACGTTGGTTGAGTTCTTATTTAAAGGTCTATCTAAGTAGTTCAGTTGTGCTTTTCTCAGAGACCCCTACTTACCTCTAAACTGCAGACGTTCGTGGTGGGAAAGGAAATCTGCCTCACCTGAGTAGGTATACCCTATGTATTGGCTTTAGGTTATTCAAGCTTATAGGATAAACATTTTCCAGAATTGTGTAAACCCTGTCTCTATAAATTTATTTAATAAAACTTTCTTTTCTCCATAAATGGAGAAGCGAGTGAGGAAATTGGTGAACAGGTAGTTAGACTAAATATTACAGAAAATTGCAGACATGAAGTTACTATGAAATTACTACAATACGGCCTCCCGGCAACGGATGGTGAATTTACCTTCATGGTTGAGGCACACGAAGCATTTAGAACAGATATATTCTACTCTTGGGTTACATCCCTGGCTGCTGATGCTCGCATAAAATTGTTTCACACTTACATTAGAGATGACTCCCCAGAGGAATACTTTCCATTTGTAGATATAGAAATTCAGTTAAATTACCACGAACACATAAATTGGTTTAAAGGTGCCCTCCCCCATACAGTAGAAAATGTGAGACTTGGTCCGCTCAGCAAAGAAGGAGCGACTTGGCCAGTCCTAGCTGCTTTTACACCACATCCTAATCTGGATAATTTAGATGCAGCAGAAAATAAAAAATTATACGAAGATCTAGTAAAACTTTACAGAAACCTCACGCAATACATTATGAGAACACTGACAGTTAACCCTGCGCAGACGGCTCAGGCTGCACAACCACAACTGGCTGCTACGGGTATCAGCCCTCAGACGCTGAATGCAGTTATGGGAAAAGTTTCCCCAAGTTGGGAGCAAATTCCGTTCTGGATAGCACAAAAAACAAGTCAGCTTGAAGCGGTTTTTCCCCATACAGGCCCGCAGGACAAACACAGAATATTAACAATATGCTTGCCAATGGGGATGGCTCTCACAGTGGAAGATTGTGCCACTTGGGGTACAGTCTTCGCTGCAGTTTACACTAGAGGTCATGGTACCCCCTCAATAGCAGTCTTACCTGAGGTAATGAAACAAATACAGAATGAGTATGGGGCAGTACCTGCCCTGGACTTGTGGATGAAGCTGATGGGCAATTTGGCAGCAGTATTAACCATTATGTTAAGTAACATAAAGGGGGAAGCAGCAGCATTTGCTACACAACAATGCCTGAGGGAGTTCACTCCTGCAAAGCAGGAGCGGGAATTGCCTAAAATTATTAAAGAAACTTATGCTACACTAGGTATAGATAATTTGGGAGCCAGACCTGGAAAACCACAGGTTAAGAGTAATTCTGAGAAAGATAACTCTAAGCAAGCACCCAATTCTTCTAAGAAGAAATGGGGCGATAAACAAAATAATAAACAAAATAAAACACAATCACGGGGTTGGTCCTCTCAACAGGAAACCACTGAGAAAAAATAAAATTTGAGAAACCCTGACAGGTATCAGGATACTGATTCATGTTCCTTTCGTTCCTTTCAGGATTCACCCTATACACGTTCGGAGAGAGGTAGACGGTCAGAGCGCAGATCGGAAGAGCACGTGAAGCCAAAAAGGGAAACACATCGCACTTCAAACTACATCCTTAAAAAGGACAAACAAACGATTCCTAAACCTCAATTCAAAAAGAAGAAGGTAGCAGGGATTAAGATTAAAATAAGGCATGCCCAGGCTACTGAGGACTGCTTCTGAACGGGGAGTGGGCAGTGACGATGCTGGACAGAGCAGCAGAAGTCACAATAGCTCACTGGAACCTGATGGATTATCTGGTGGTAGCATTGCTGAATAAGCATATCACGGTAGAAACACCTGATACAAGAGTAAGTGTCCCACATCGTATATACAAAATAATGCTCCAATTGGAGGGGAACATACCCAGGAACATCAAGGCTCTCTTTTGGGAAAACTTGACATATGGTTACATTATTCTTTTGGCTGAAAAGGATTGGTCGCCAGAGTTTGTAATGGAATGCCCACTGGGAGAAACAGAAATTGTACCTGCTTTCTCTGACCTCATTCCAGAATCAGTTAAACATTCACACGAGTGGGCATTAGAGCTAGCTCCTGCACTTTACCGCAATCATGTTAGGTGGGATGATGAGTCACCTCATCACATGATCCCATTAAAATCAACTCTTCAACCCCAGAGGCAGTACCTAATAAAACATGAAGGTAAAAAACAAGTTAGGGAAATCCTAGAACAGCCTGAATACCAGGGTGTAATCGAGAATTGCTCCTCAGCCATGAATAATCCCTTGTTTACTGTAATGAAACCGGACAACTCGTACTGTCTAGTCTTAGACTACAGACATTTGAACACTTCCACACGCACATTTGCAGTACAAAATGCACATAGTGCCACACTGATGAATAACATTGTGCGGAAGAAATACATAACAACACTAAATATCGCTAATGGATTTTTCTGCCAGAATATAGCGCCTGAAAGCAGATATTTGACAGCATTTTTAGCACTTGGTTCAGCGCGTCAATTTTGCCATTTACCTCAAGGGTATAAGAACAGCCCTGGGCTGTTTTCAGCCAGGGTAACAGAGTTACTTCATAATTTTGATGAGGAGGCATTGTCCTATGTAGATTATATTTATCTAATGGACGATGAGCTAATGGAACACTTGGCTGGAGTGAACCACATAATTCTTGGGTTTGCTCACCTGGGTTACAAATTTAATTTCAGAAAATCGAAAATTGCCCATCTTGATGTCCTGTTTCTGGGATATGAGTTGTCAAGTGAAGGCAAAAGCCTGATGGCACATTTTTAGAAAAATGCGCACTGCTCCAACCTCCAGCGACTCTGAAGAGACTGCAATCCATTTTAGGATTTTTAAATTTTGTCAGAACATACATTTTGCATTACACAGAATGACTTAAACCGTTCTACAATTTAATTAGGCCTGATTTTTCAATCAACTATTGGACACAGGAACACACAAACATTTTACGGTCTGTACCAGCTGATATGATAACTTTCAAACAGTCACACACACGTTTGTACACAAATGTTGAAATGCGTTTTGCACCCACTGAGAAAATTCTCACAGCGGTACAGACTGCTGTAGTGAGAAAGAGAGCTCTAGCTCAGGGTAAGCAAATAATTGTTGTTACCCCAGTTCCGGCCTTAGAGGCCATTACAAAAGAAAGCGTTCCAATGCCAAAATGTTACATCACGACTGATTCAATGGGCTAACTCTCTCACTGCAACATATGTAGATTAAAGATTCGATTCTACACTACAAACACAAGCATTACTGCAGTACAAACAAGAATATACTCTGCCGAATAAAATAATGCCTCTAGATCGATATGAGTACATCATTTATACAGATGGATCTGCTCAACCTGCCGTAGGGACACAACACCAATATTCTGCGGCATGTGCAATCGTAAAGGGGCGCATGCATGACGGGAAGTTCCATCCTGAAAAAACACACACACAGTCCCTCTGGGACTGTACAGGGCAGCTGGCAGAACTCAAAGCCCTAATACTGGCACCACAAATTACGGACCATGAATTCCCCACACTTATAGTGTGTGATTCATACTACTGTGTCCAGTCCTATAATGAATATCTTCACTATTGGGGCCAAAATGGATTTCAAGATTCCATGTGTTGCACAATTACGCACAAGCTGCTTTGGGAACAAATGGCAAAGTTGAAAGAATGCTTGCCGCAGACTCATGTTATCCACACAGAGTCATCAACGTTTTGGCATTCACGTTGAAGGGAATTCCATGGCTGGTGAAGCAACTAAAGCAACAGTTTATATTGCTTCCATTGCTGCAATCACTCGTTCAAGTACAAGAATAGACAGAGACATCATGGTGGCTGTCAATGCTGCTCAGAACGACACCTACCTGCCCAATAGCTTTCCACTAAAGTATCCCTACAAGTTAGATGCACAAAACATTACGTATGCTCAGATTCCAGGAGTGGGGGATAGAGTAATACCAAACGCTGATCGCAGATTGGGTTTAATACTAGCTGCACATGAGGGTCTGGGGTCAGCACAAACAGGAGTCACTGCTTCAGTTTAATTACTGAAACATCACTATTGATGGCCTGGTCTTACAAAACAGACGAAGGACTTTGTCCTCAAATGTGACATCTACCAGCAGATGAAGGGCTCCACCATAGCACGTTCTCCACAGACACATTGATTTCAGACAAGCCTCTAGCAGTTGTTTATTTGGATCACTGTGGCCCCTTGCACTCAGCTGGGGCTTACAAGTACATCTTGATGGCAGTAGATTCATGCTCCAGATTCCTGTTGGTTTGGCCGCTGAGCTCGGCTGATGCTCGGACTGTTATAAAGCATTTGTGAGTCTTCATTGGGACACACGCAATTGGCACACTCCATTTGGTGTAGCCTTGCGGTACTCCTCCCCCTACCATCCTGAGGGAAATTCGGTAGTTGAGAGGGAGAACAGTGACTTGAAGCAGTCCTTAACAGCAAGAGTATTAGGCTCGGAGACAGTTGGATCAATCACCTATATGGGGTCCAGAGGGCACTCAATAACATACCAAAAAAATCCCTAGGGGGTCATACTCCTTATGAACTCGTGTTTGGTGTGAGAATGTGGGTACCAGACCTCGATCATGTCAGTGGCAGCAGAAACACCATTTGACATCAATAAATCTTTGGCTGTTTCATAGGAACTCAATGAATTCTGGGGCACAGGAAGCAATGTCCAAGTAAAATGCACCGACACTGGAGAAGTGAAGGTTGCCTCGGCAAGAACTGCCTTGGTCCCAAAGTTTGGGGGCCTGGTCAGAGAAAACATTGTGGACAAGAAAGAATTTGGGCCATCTTACAGTGGGCCTGTGCCTGTCCTGGCTGTCGAAGGCACCAGAAATGTACTTCTTCCGCCCCTTGCCGGTCACAGAGACAAAAGGTTTGTTTCCATGATCTGATCAAACCACACTATGTGGCCGATTCTCAACAGTAGGACGTGTGGACTCCTGGGTAGCCACTGCACTCCTCTCGCTACCGTTCAGAAAGTTCAGATGGCAGCTTTAATAACTACAGAAGATTCCACTTTCCAAAGAGAAGCTGTAAACAACAATGAAGTATTACTCCATCCTGTTGAATGTACAGTCAACAAGTATAGAAACTCAAATTTTGATTTGAAAAATTGACGACATCAACGTGAAAATGCCACAGATCGAATCAACTCCCAGTTCTACAAAACTTGCTGAGCTGCAAAAAATAGACCTGATGACATCTAGCTACTTTGTGCAATATGACGACTTCTCACTGTATTCAAGTGAACCTGACCTACCCAGCTCCGCCTCTCCCTTTCAAGCTACGAGTGTACGCTCTCTATCTTTGGTTGAAAAAGACATACTTTGTTGCTCCTTGGATATATCTCTGGATTACAATCGGCTTACTATTCCTGGTCCAGTGGATTGGTTTGGTGACTGTCTTTTTCCTACGTCTGAACAGACACTATCTCCCAGAACGCTCTACAGTCCAACTTGTGAACTTGGTTCTGAAACCACATGCACCATCGCACCATGAACTAAGGGACCTCTCCCTGGTGAACATTACAGCAGTTCCAGTTGTGGAAGGAATAGTGTGGGACAGGGTATCGTATGATGTGTATGGTCCTACTGAACTTTTACAAATACCGTATTTGTTTAAAATGTCCTTAAATGATATCATCACCTCTAGTACTTTCTCTGATGATTGGGACATTGAAACGGTTCACAATTTGCTTGCAGATCTAGAGCAATCAGCTGCATTTTCTAATGATGAATTGCATGATGGTACATATATTTTGGTGACATGTTTTGTTATCAACATTATGGTCACCATTTTTTACACAAAGCTGGTATCCAACGCGCTGTTTACAATTACACTGCCCAACACCGTTAAAAGGTAGTTTAAAACATTTGCACAAAAGTTTACTTATTTTTCTGGTTTTGACACATCTGACCCAGCCTCTTATTACCATAGGCTTGCACCTACACATGTGAAGAAAAATATGCTGACAAATACCAAGCTGAAGTACTCTGCTTCGTTTATTTCCCAACTGTCTGTACAGGGTTTCGACTTCTGGAAAGATACCATAGATACAAAATCGGTCTGGGGGCCAAAAGATTGGTAGGTTCAGGGAACTGAGGCTTTATTTAGAGCATGCCTCATACCATAGCAAATCATTTTCCTGAATAAAACAGTGCAACAGACTTCCTGTCTTGGAATAGCCAAGAAGAATGATTTGAACACATCTTGTATTCCAACATTCTCACACTTTGAGATCTGGAAGCACTTCACACACTACAGTGAGGATACACTAGATTCCATGATACGTAATGGTTCTTTTAATTCATCAGATCCCAATTGGAAGGGATGGTTCGTTTGGCCTATAGGCACAAATAGGTGTCAATCTAGATTTCTTGGCAACATCGAAGGGTTTAGGGTTAATAGGCCTGATCAGCGATATGTACAATCAGAACACTCAGGGTGGTGACATCATAAAGAGTTGGGAAGTTGTGCCTTGATTGGCTAAAATCCTCAACACTCTCTAAGGTGAAGCAACACTTGACCCTACTTTCTGATGATGTGGACATGCCGTGTAGTTCCCACTTATCCGTAGGACCTGCACATTTATTGGACAACATAAACTTTGGGTGAGGTGCCTAGACTGGTTCCGAGCACCCCCGCAGGATATGTTGGCCTAGAGACCAGCTAGCTCACAGTGCCACTGTAAGCCCCACTAACCTTACCAGGGAGTGAATGGTTTCTGGCAACCACTGAACATGACAACCCTGACCCCTGAGGGATCGTGGAAACAGATCAGAACCTTTCACTTAGTCACTCATGCTTACTTGTGCTCAGAGAAATATACAGAGAATACATAGTGGGATGTTTTCAATATATTTATTGAACCAACGTTATTCTTGTATCGAATACATGTGCTACGATAATCAGTAGACAGAAGCAGATGAAAGTGATTACAAGCACCAAAAGAGTAAATAGTATATACAGTTCTACCATGGTGCTAAAACAGTGTATATATGCAGGCATATGATACAAGGGCAGTAATCAGGCATACTCCTACTATGCAGACCCTACTCTGAGTGTACCTATAGTGTATGTAGGTGTGAAGCCAAGACTCCCCTCAAGGGACGATCCAACCCTATTACCTGGTAGGAGAGAATGTAGGGACCCGTCTTGGTCACAAACTGGACACCCCTCACGAGATGTTTAACCACTGCGTGGTGAAGTCTCAGCATGCAGGGACCCTCGGTGTCAGCTGTAGTGGGAACTAGATGACAATGTTGTCCAACAAATGTACAGTTTTACTGGAGAGATACAAGCCATATGACATGGCGCCACCAGCGTTCTAGGTTGGGCTCTTATTTTAATGGATCGCCTGAGTAGTTTTCTTTTTGTAAACCCAAAGACCCATACTCACCTTTTAACAGGAGACATCCTTGATGTTAGGGAATAAATCCTCCTCAGCTAAACAGGTTTACCCTATGTTCATTACAAACTCTAAACAAACTGCGGCTGACCCTTGGTTCAGCACCTCAAACCCGTTCCATCAATGTAATTGTCCTGTGCATCACACTTCCGAAGTCCGCCGCAGAAGGGGCTTGACTGGGATCCAGACCGTAAATTTTCACAAAAGAATAGAAGGTGCACCAGGAAAAGAAGTCCCAACTATAGCAATGGAGTCCTTTAGGTTTCTTTTATTTGTTATGACATGATATTCAATAAGACATCAGCCAACGCATTTCGTTCTTTACAAAAGAACTTCTTCAGGGCAATACAAATGATTGAAAAAGGTCCTATCCAATCCTGAATGTTGCGGGATATAAATAAAATCCCAAACCGTAACCCCCTTGACGGGAGTTTCAGAATAAAAAATCGCCATTGTAGATGCTCTCAGTTAGTGTCCTCAGTCACATTCATTTAGTAGTGAGGAACAAGTATTACAGAGAATCCCATCCGGATACCTCTAATTCAGAGTTCCAGTTGGTCAAGTCCAGCCCAATAAACTGCAGGGTCCTGAAGACTTCAAGAAGGCCCGTACGCCATGGCCTTCTATCATCAATATAACATCTCCACAAAGAGACATTCTCATGGTATAGATTCTCATCACTGAAGATGAAACAGGACTCATAATGATCCATGTACAGAATAGCTAGGTTCGGCACAAAACTGCTCCCCATTGCGACTCCTTTGCTTGGTGGAAATAATCCCCATGTAAATAGAAATGTTTTTTCATCATGGCAATCTCCAAACAATCTAAAATAAAATCATTTGGGCCTGTACTGGTTTTCCAATATGCCCCTCATAACCTCTAAGACTTGTGTCTGCGGGATGTTGGTATATAGGGACGTGATATCCATGGTAACCAGGAGTTGTTCACTGTGGTTGAAGGCAAGCGTATCAATAAGTTTGATAGTGTCCATTGTGTCTCTCAAATATGCCTTTGTTGTCTCAACATTTGGTTTCAGAAAGATGTCTACATACTTGCATATGGGTTCCACAATGGAACCACATCCCGAAACTATAGGGTGGCCAAGTGGTTTCTCCAAATTCTTTTGAACCTTGTGAAGGGTATAGATGGTAGGCAGACAGGGTTGTTTCTTATTCAAAAACTCATATTCTAATTCATTTGAGAGACCCTCCTCCAATCCACTGTTCGCCACCCTTTTGAAAAGGTCAGCTATTTCGCTGGAGGTGTCAGTGTTCAAATTTTGATAGCTTACTCCATCCATAAGTTGTGAGTCGATCTCAGATTTATAATCTCTTGTATTCTGCACCACATTTGCTCCCGCCTTATCAGCCGATTTAATGACAATATCCTTATTGTCTTTCAATGTCTGTAATGCCTCTTGCTCAGCCTTGGAAATGTTGTGTTTCACATATTTCTTCTCTGAAATGAGGTTCATAACATCTCTCAGTACAACCTGCTCAAACATGAGTATTTTATGCAGCATAAGCTGTACTGGAGGCATGACTGTAGATTGTGACCTCAAACGTTTGTTTGAAATGGTGGAAGGGGCCGGGATTTTATTGAATTAATATCTTAAACGCACTTTTCGAAAGAACTGGTGAAGTTCCATTTTAAGGTTGAATATATTAGGTAAATTAGTAAGCACAAATGAGAGCCCTTTACTTAGTACCTGTTGCTCACAGAGAGATAACTCATAGTCTGATAAGTTGATGATTGGGCTAGGGTTAGTGGTCCTTACCACCTATAGAGTTGTCTGTGTGTTTGTATGTCCCCGTGGCTATCCTGTTGGAATCGTACCTGCTTCATGCCCTTGTTCTGGCCTCTCCCCCAACCTCATCCCCTGGCGCAGCCCCTGCTTCATGGTTGCCATTCCCCATGTGGTGTCCATTTGCGGCCCCCTAAAAAGGACACTGCCCTTGTTCTTGGTACCTGTAGCCCTTGTTATATGACCCTGAACTGGTACTCGGTTGCTCAGTGTCGCTGTCCAATCCACTGTCTCCTGATGACTCTAAACAAGTAGTGTAACCCCTGTGTTTCCCACTGCCCCTGGTGGTGTATCTGCCCTGGGTGTCTTGTTTATAGTAATGTTCTTGGAGGTACCGGTGTGTGATCTTTTTATCATAAAATTTGATGTCTTTGGCCAGCTTATCAAGCTTACCTGCTTGTGTGTTTGCGTCAAATGCAGAAATTGTCTTCTCGAGAGCTTCTGTGGCATTCACCAGTGCCTTGTCATCCAAAATCTCCCGTTTAAGGTCCGTAATCTCCTTCATTATCTCCTCGACCTGTTCTAGTGCTGTCTCCACCCCCAACACCATCCAGTGCTGGGAACAATTATTAGCCACATAACTGAAGTTTTCCTTAAACGTAGGTATGTCTACAAAAAATGGCCGGTTCATTCTTCACTTGTAGGCCCACTGAAATAATATTGGACTGTCAGTACTTAGTTAATAAATGTCTATGCAACCTAGTACATACAAGTTTCTTTTCCAGTCTCTCTAGTTTGCTAATTTTCTGTTTCTGAGAGTGCTATCAATCATGGAGGGTGTTGAACCCAGAGACCCGGAGACTGCAGGCCCCTGTGTCACTTTGTTTATGTAATTGTATTTTCCAGTGTCTCCTTCTCTGTCATTTCTTTCTTACAATAACTAAACTATAATTGATCACAAAGAAACCCTTGCAGGCGTGCACCTGCTCTAACAATTCATTACATAGCAATGGGGTAACCCAGTAAACCGTGAGGCCTGGGTACAATGAGGTAAAGAAAAGAACAGTCCTAACAGAACCTCTCTAGATAAGGCAAACGTATTAGCCTATCCTGACTCTATATCAGTTGTCATAAAATCCCAAAGCAAAGGAGAGGTGACATTAACATTTGTGAGTTTAAGGAAAAAGCAGGAGAGTGTTACAACACAAAAAATCAAAAGTTAGTCCTTCAAAATTTGTATTGAAATCATATACATATGAACTTTATTATAAAACGGTTGCTCCATTGTGCAGAATATAAGTACTGGGAAGGAAGTGCTTGTGCATAAGTGAAAGGAAATTAAAAAAAATACATGATTTATACAAACTGAAAAAATCATATTGTACTTTTTTTGATTTCCTTTCACTTATGCCTGAGCACTTCCTTCCCAGCACTTATATTTGTTGTCCTGCTTTTTCCTTAAACTCACTTTGGTTTGGGGTTTTATGACTACTGATATAGAGTCAGGATAGGCTTATACTTTTGCCTTATCTAGAAAGGTTCCATTAGGACCATGCTGGACAGCGCAGCAGAAGTCATGATAGTTCACTGGAACCTGATGGATTGTCTGGTGGCAGTAGCATTGAGTGACTATATCCAGGTGGAAACACCGGATACAAGGCTAAGTGTCTTGCATCATCCAAACGAGTTGCCAAAAATCTTTGCCAAATTCCGCAGAGTTCTGTGAGTGCACAGAGTATTGCTCGGCCACCCCTAATGAAGTAGTCTTGGCTGCTGAGGGTCATTAGGGGCCAAGAACCCCTATTGTTACCACAAGTAAGTCCCCCAAAGTGGGATTGCTGAGATGTTATCAGAGGCCCCTCCCCCTTTCTCAACCACTCTGTAAAGGGGCCTCCTGGCACACTACGGTGCACTACTGGTTGGGGATGAAGTCCCCTTGGCTGCTGAGGGTCGTTGGGGCCAAGACCCCTATTGTTGCCACAATAGGTCCCCTACAGCGGGATTGCTGAGACATCGGAAGCTTTGCCCCCTTTCTCAACCACTCTGCAAAGGGGCCTCCTGGTGCACTACTGGTTGGGGCATGAAGCCCCCTTGGCTGTTGAGAGTCGTTGGGGGCCAAGAACCCCTATTGTCGCCACAAGTAATTCCCCCACAGGAATGCTGAGATGTCGTAGGAGCCCCCGCCCCTTTCTCAACCACTGTGCAGTGGCCTCCTGGCACACTACTGGCTGGGGGTTGAAGTCCCCTTGGCTGCTGAGGGTTGGTGGGGGTTAAGAACCCCTATTGTTGCTACAAGCAGGTCCCCCACAGTGGGCTTGCTGAGACATTGTCAGAGGCCCCATCCCCTTTCTCAACCACTCTGCAAAGGGGCCTACTGATGCACTACTGGTTGGGGAATGAAGTCCCCTTCCCTGCTGTGGGTCATTGGGGGCCATGAACCCCTATTGTTTCCACAAGTAAGTCCCCCACAGTGGGATTGCTGAGAGTCGGAGGAGGTCGCGCCCCCTTTCTCAACCACTCTGTAAAGTGGCCTCTTGGCACACTACTGGCTGGGGGATGAAGTCCCCTTCTCTGCTGAGGGTCGTTGGGGGTCAAGAACCCCTATTGTTACCACACATAAGTCCCCCACAGCTGGATTGCTGAGACATCATCAGAGGTACGCACCTTTCTCCACAACTCTGCAAAGGGGTCTCCAAGTGCACTACTGGTTAGGGATGAAGTCCCTTTGGCTGCTGAGGGTCGTTGGGGGCAAGACCCCTATTGTTGCCACAATAAGTCCCCTACAGCAGGATTACTGAGACGTCGTTGGAGGCCCCACCCCCTTTTTCAACCACTCTGCAAAGGGTCCTCCTGGTGCACTACTGGTTGAGGGATGAAGGCCCCTTGGCTGCTGAGGGTCGTTGGGACCAAGAACCCCTATTGTTGCCACAAGTAAGTCCCCTACAATGGAATTGCTCAGACCTCCTCGGAGGCCTCTTCCTTTTTCTCAACCCATCTGAAAAGGGGCCTCCTGGCGCACTACTGGTTGGGGGGATGATGTTCCCTTGGCTGCTGAGGGTTATTGGATGTCATCAGAGCCCCTGCCCCCTTTCTCAACCACTCTGCAAAGGGGTCTCCTTGTGCACTAATGCTTGGGTGATGAAGTCCCCTTGGCTGCTGAGGGTCATTGAGGGCCAAGAATCCCTATTGCTGCCACAAGAAAGTCCCCCACAGCGGGTTTGCTGAGACTAGGACTCCGCTCCACCGGCGGAGGTTTTGCCGAACTGCGCAATCCAAGCGGGGTGCTGAGTGGCAATACTCCGCAAACTCCACCAGCGGAGCGGAGTTTACCACCCACCCCATACGAGATGCAATTTCAATTGGAGGGGGACATACCGAGATACATTAATGTACTGTTTTGGGAGAACTTGTCATTCAGCTATGATATTCTCTTGCCCAAAAAGGATTGGCCACCTGAATTTGTGATGGGTTGCTCAGAGGGAGAAACAGAAATTTTGCCTGCTTTTTCAGACCTTGTTCCAGAATCGGTAAAACATTCCTACGCTAAGAAGTGGGCGTTAGCGCTAGCTCCTGTGTTATACCACAACCATGTGGGTGGGATAAGGGGTTCCCTTATCATCTAATACCATTGAGGTTGACCCCACACCCTCAAAGACAATACTCCATCAACAATGAGGCTACAAAACAAGGTAGAGATTCTCACACAATTTGAGTACCAAGGTGTAATAGAAAGTTGCACCTCTCCTATGAATAATCCTTTGTTTCCAGAAATGAAACCGGGCCGTTCATATTATCCAGCATTAGATTACAGACACCTGAACATACCTACATGTACATTCACAGAACAAAACACATGCAGTGCAGCACTAATGAACAATATAGTTTGTAAAAATACAAAATAACATTAGATATCTTGAATGGATTTTCCTGGCAAAATATAGTGCCTGAAAGCAGGTATGTGACCACATTTAGCACTCTGAGCTCTAAAAAACAGTTCTGTCATTTGACCCAGAGGTATAAGAACAGCCCTGGTTTGTTTTCAGTCCAGGTTGCAGAACCTTTACAAGAGTTTTGATGACCAGGCATTGTCCTATGTTGATTACATATATTTGAAAGTGTTGATGACATTTCTACACACTTGAAAAGAGTAGATCGCATAGTCCTTGGATTTGCTCACTTGAGCAACAAATTCAACATTACAAAATCAAAGAATGTCCACTGCAATGCCCTGTTTCTGGGATACGAACTTTCAAGTGAAACCAAAAGCCTTGCGACACACTTCTTAGAACCTTCCAGAAGGCAGCCCTCATCAAATTAATCCCCTGCACCTGTTCCTTGCTATAAGCAATTAGAATGCAACCTTTGTGAACATTCTAAAGCACCTTCTAGAAGGCAGACTCATTAAGTTAATTATCTGCACCTGTTCCTTGTTACAAATAATTAGAATGTGACCTTTATGAATGTTCTAAAGCAGTTTTATTTAAAGACCGTCCACATTCCTCCCCTTCACTTAGCCTCTTCGCCTGCCACTTACCTGTTTCCAGGCTTCCAGGACTCTGTTTTGCCAGCTCTCTTGATACTTGTGCTTCGACCTCACAGCAAAGAACATCCTGTATTAGTCTTGCACCTGGATAGAAAAAAGAACAAGAAGAAAAGGAGAGACGCGTTAACAGACTTGATTTTACTACGTGCTGAGCTCAATCGCAACATTGTGCTGCAAAAGAAGTTAACCAGTGTTTTTGTTCAACTTGTACATACTGTTGGCAGGGCTTTGCTTGTGGGTTTGATGCTGAAATCATACTCACTACAGTTTCGAAAATTTTGAAAAAGGAGCCTCTACTGACAATCTAAATGTAAACAAAACAACACCTGGGGGGAGCAGGCGTAGTGCCTCTATGCGAAGTTCCATAGAGTTGGAAAACAACTCTCTGGAACTTCGCTCTGCTCTGCGCCCTCCCCCCTCCAAAAATAATTATAAAGTAATTAAAAAGGCACTTACCTGCTGTGGCTGCCTCCTCCTCGCCTTGGCTGCGCTCCTTCCTCGTCCTCGCCGCCCTTCTTATTAGATAACCCCTACTTTGTATGTCTTGCGCGTGCGTATGTGCACTCGCAAGATGTACAACATAGGGGTTATCAGTGAAGAAGGATGGCGAGGAGGAGGAAGGAGAGTGGCCATGGCGAGGAGGAGGCAGCCACGGCAGGTAAGTGCCTTTTTAATTACTTTAAAATTACTTTGGGAGGGTGGAGGGGCCGGCTATCTACGCTCCGCCACGGAGTCGCAGTTTTGCCTAAACTCTGCGTTCGCAACGGAACGCGGAGTAGGCAAAACTACGTAAACTACGCTGGCGGAGCGTAGTTACCCGCCTGGGCTTAAACAAAACTAAAGATTGGTTGAGATTTGAAAAGCTTTCGTGAGGAGTTACCTTAAGAGATAGAGTTAATACCAGACTAAAGCCTTCATATTTGTTGGTTTATAGGTACCATATCTGCCGGTACCATTCATCAGACTAGTGTCAATGCCTGCTGCAGTGTTGCTGCTGAGTAGACGAGCCACAGCATCTTGGACTCTACACGTTCTCTCCATCCCAACCTTCTACCCTCTGGGATTTGCCACTGGAGCAGTGTCTCCGCCTGTAAACTGAGGGCAAGTCTCAGGAGGATTTGGGAAATAGTGTCTTCGCCTCATTGGAATCATCTGCGATCCAGGTAGTTGGCTTATGACAGAGGGTATTAGGCTCAGGTTATATTTGGGTCCACTCCATTTCCCAAATGGGGTCCAGAGATCCCTCAACAATCCGCCTAGAAAAGTCCTGGGTGGTCAGATTCCCTCTGAGATCCAGTTTGGGGTTAAGATATGGGTACCTGACCTCGACAGTGTCAGCAGAGTAGTGACAGAAAAACCCTTTGACTAGGGGTGAGCAGTAAACTCCGTTCTGCCAGCAGAGTTGCAGAGTTTTGACACTCCACGCTCTGCTTGGAGTGCAGAGTTCAGCGAAAACCACGCTCTCCACCACGTTGCAGATTTTACCAGTGCCTATTTATAATATATATTTTTTTAAACCTGATCAAGCAGTGCCTGATCCAAATATGACCGCAATGCAGATAAGACCCTGCCTCTCGTACTAGTTGTCGTGCACAGATCGGGCTGGTCAGTGCCCTTTCTCACTTTCTAGCCCTGGTTTCCGCTGCTGTTGGCGGGGAGGTGGCGTCGCTATGGCTCTGGAACTTCATTGTCGTGTTACAGGCTCCCCCCGACCCTATATATTTTGCATGGATGCCATGGAATGAGTATACACCTGAAGGTTGGTAAATTTATAGTTTTATGCTTCACTTTGCTGTGCGGACTGATGATGCGGGCCCTAATGTGCTTCTATCAAACTAGTGCTATGTATTTTTGATTTTTGAAACATAAACGTGGACATAGCAGAGGTGCAAAATGGAACTAAGCGGTGTAGTTTGGATGCTATGGTGTATGCATTTACAGATAAACAACAGCACACTAAAGCAGACTGGGGTTCTGGAATGCTAGTGTATAGAATGGTTTCCTTTACTTGGTAAGCTATCATCCATCATGTTTAGTTTGCATGCTGTTATCAAGGCCTAAATTTAATTCAGACCGTACACCTCTGAGGTAGTTGCTGCTATATAGATATATTTCTGAGGATCCAAAGGGTGATTTTTAAAAGAAAATGTTTTGATGAAAATGCGTCAAACTGTTCAATAATGTCTACTATTTCCATGTACTTTCACCAGCAGACTCAAGTTTAGGGCAGCGAGGTCTCTGCCCTGCAGACCAAGAGGAGCAGTGTGAGTGCGAGAGCTGACCTACAGCGCCCTAGCTCATAGAGCTGAGAATCCCAGACTCTCTCTGCTAATTGCTTCTAGGCACTTGCCTCTCCCTATCCACTCCTTATCTCTACCTACCCACACAGACAGCTAGCTCATTAGTGTCCCAAATCTGTTGCCTCCCAGCTTGAACCAACCCTTTTGCTGGGAGCCCCACAATTTTTCTCCAATTGAATGTGTTCTTGTTCGGTCTCTTTTTTGGCAGTACAGTGCTGGGGAGCCATCTGTAGCTAATTGCTTTTAGACTTTTTGGGTATTTCTGTTGGAGGATAATGTCAACTGAGTCCCGGGGCTGGGGAAAAGTGCAAGGCAGACATCATTACCTCCATTTTCATCACTCCTGCTACTGGCAGCCAGCACAGAGGTTCCCCCTTAACGAACCTCTGCTGGCTCCGCGCTTCGGCCAGGGGAATACAACTTCACACTTTACCCCTCGCACTTCCTCTTCAGTGTGCACAGTTTATTGACACCTTCACAAACAAGCGCCCCTCAGGCACAAACACGCGCAACCACCTCCCACCGTCCCAAAATTTAAAGCAGCACCTTCAAAAACCACTGTCTAATTGCCACCATGACTAATTTTCTGAATCACGCTTTCACTTTAAAGCTGACAGCTGCATCTGGGCTTTGCCTTGTTGTTTCAACGGATTTTTGCAGACATTTGCTGTAATAGCATATGCTTCTTTCAATGTTGGTCTTACTTAGGGGTGGCCAAACAATACTCAGCCCACTTGCAGAACTCTGCGGAATTCAACCGAGTTTGTCAGCAACTCAGCACAATTCCGCAGAGTGAAACTCCACGAGCTCTGCCCAGGATTACCTTTGACATCAATGAACGTTTGGTTGTTTTCCAGAAGCTGAATAGCTTCCAGGATGCACAGAGCAATATCCAAGTAAAACGCACCGCCACTGCAAAGGAAGCACCAGCAACTCCTGGTTGGATTCCAAAAATTGGGAGACCTGGTCCAGGAGAAAATAGTGGACATGAAAAAATTTGTGCCATTTTACAGAGCGCCTGTACCTGTCCTGGCTGTTGAAGGTACCAGAACTGTACTTTTACTCCCCCTTGCTGGTTGCAAAAACAAGAGATTTGTGTCAATCGATTTCATCAAACTGCATCATGTGTCCGGTTCTACACAGTAGGCCATGTGGGATCCTGAGTAGTTGCCTGTCTCCTCTCACTACAACAATGGAAATCCCATTGGAAGCTTTGATCAGTGATGAAGCTTATACTCCCCGGCTGGGGATAGGAAATAATGAAGAATCTCTTCTACCTGCTACATCAACAACTACTATCCAAACAACTTGTACAGAAACACAGATTTCTATTCGGAAATCCGACACCGACAGCGGCTACATTAAAGCACCACAATTTGAGTCAACTCCAACTTCTACACAGCCTACAGAGTTGGCAAAAATAGATCAAACAGCCTCTAGCTACTTTGTCAACTTTTATGACTTTTCCTCAGATTCGTCTGACCCACCTCTGCTTCTACCTAGATTGCGTGTATTCTACTTTTGGCTGAATAAGACGTACTTTGTTCCTCCATGGCTGTACCTGTGGATTACAATTTTTTTACTTTTCCTCATACTTTGGATTGGTTTTGTGACAGTCTTTTTCCTGCTTCTGAATGGACATTATCTCCCAGAAAGCTGTGCTGTGCAATTGGTGAACTTGGTTTTAACACCCCATTCTTTATCACACAAAGTGCGAAGAGACCTTTTCCTGGTGAACATTACTGCTGTTCCGGTTCCTGATGGAACTGTTTAGGATAGGGTAATGCATGATATATTCGGTCCTACTGAACTTTTGCAAAAACTATATGTATTCTGCATTTCATTTAATGACATTATCATGCCTTGTACTGTCGCCGATGATTAGGACATTGATACAGTGCATGAAATGCTAGAAGATCTAGAGTATTCCACTATTTTTAACTCTGATGATATGTATGATGGTATGACTAATTCTGATGAAATATTTTGTTTTCAACATTATGGTCACCACTTCTTGCATAAAGCAAATATTCCACATGCAGTATTTAATTACAAACAATAAGAACACTGCCCTACACCATCACGAGGTAGCTCACATATGTTTGCACAGAAATTTGAATATTTCTATGTCACAATACAGCTGACCTAGTATCTTATTAATATAGGCTCACACCATCACCAGCAAAGATAAATATGCTCACTGATACAAAGCGGTTATATTCTGAATCTTTTCTGTTCCAGTTGTCCACACAACGGTTTGACTTTTGGAGGGACACAGTTGTTTTTAGATCAATTTGGGGAATTAAAGGTTGTCAGGCTCAGGAGAAGGAGGAATAATTCAGAGCACGAAAGATACACAGCTTTTCCTGAACAAAACTATTGTGCATAAAGTTTTTTCTTGGACTTGGTGAGCGATAAATTAACCCGCCCTGAAAAGATTGTTTAGCACAGAGATGAATTAGGAAAGTAAATGCTTCATCATCGTCTGTAAGTGCTTGTTTAATGACTGCTGACAGTGTATTTCTGATGACAAGTTCAATGCCTCCTCCTCATTTTAGAGGTCTATCTATATGATAAAGGATAAATTTGGGAGGGATAGTGGGCAGTAAGTCCAGTCCCGAGGATTGATCAGCCTAGGTTTCGGTACCTTAATGCCACAAGCTTGTTTTCACCTTACAATCTAACAAAACAGCAAACCATCATGGCAAGAAAGGACGCAACATATACTATGTTGCACATAGAGAAGTTGGAGAAGTGACCAATCACTGTTGCAGAAATACCTTCTGCGGATTGGATAATCCACAAGTTTATTTCTCTACCAATTTTGACATTTTACTTCCATTACTGTTTACAATACCATCAAGTAGGCAGATACGAAGCACCAGGAGAAGGATAGGTTCACGAGACATGGATCTTTCATTTTAGATATAATTGTAGGAATGGTGAGACTGAAGTCTTTCTCAGCAGAACTGACTGCGAGAATACTTTAGGGCATTCCTTGGTGTGTAGAGAGGTTTCTCTACAAGGTGCATGTAATGCATCCACTGCAACCTTGTCCTACTGGCTCAAAGGTTCTCCAGCTGCTGTGATATGTCCAGCTTTCAAATTGCTCTCAAACTGGAGTTATTTGCTGTTGAACGATCAGAACTACTGTGGCATGAAACCAGGCATTGCTTATCTGGTAACGGTTTCTGCAGTCGTGACCTGTTGCACACAAGCACTGTTTCCACCTGCCTGGACAGTTGGGGAGACGATTCTTTAGCCTTCGATAAAGCTTCGAATGTTCACTTTGATGCATTGGGCAGACTGAAAACCTTATTGTTCCAGAAGGTTGTGGCCTTAACATCTGCTACGAAGACGTTTGATCTTCAAGCTGCAAGGTCTTTTTCTGAGATACAGTTGTTACTCCGCACTAATTTCCAGCTAGATTTTAGGGAACTTGTGCACCGCATTTTTAACATGTCTAGTGCTGCGGGAGTGGCGCATGCTTTTAAGAAAATAGGGCCAGATGTACGACCCTTTTTGCGGCCGCAAGCGGGAGATCCTCCCGTTTGCGACCACAAAAAGGGTAATGGCAGTACAAATGCTATTTTGCGAGTCACTGACCTGCAAAATAGCATTTGCATCGCTCGCTATTAGGAAGGGGCATCCCTTCCTAATAGTGAGTCACCATGCCATGTACTATTGTTTTGCAACCGCATTTGCAGCCGCAAAACACTCCCAGTTTACCACCTACTTCAAGTAGGTGGTAAACCACTCGCAAACGGGAAGGGGTCCCCAGGGGACCCCTTCCCCTTTGTGAGTATGTGAGAAAATATTTTTAAGAGCACGCAGTGGTCCCAGGGACCACTGCCTGCCCTTAAAAAATGAAACTGAAAAGTTTAATTTTTCTTTTTAAATGCATCCTGTTTTCCTTTAAGGAAAACAGGCTATATTTTTTTTAAAACGGCTTTATTAAGAAAGCAGTCACAGTCATGGTGGTCTGCTGACTCCAGCAGGTCACCAACCCTGTGAGTGCTAGCCATTCCTAATGGGGTCGCACATTGCGCCTGCCTCATTAATATTAATGAGGCATGCAATTTGCAACCCCATTACGAATCGCAAACAGTGTCTGAGACACTGTTGTGCATCCCAATTTGCAAGTCACAAATTGCGAGTCGCAAATGCGACGCAATTTGTGAGTCGCAAATTGGTGGTCGTACATCTGGCCCATAGTCTCTGGCTTGTTTGCTATCTTCCAGACAGTCTTCAGTGTAATTCCATCATTCATACCATCCATGGCTGGAAGCATTTTTGAAGGTCTTCCACCGGTCCTGATTGTTGGAGATTTGCTTTTACTCTTTCTGCTTTGCAATGGATTTCCCATCAAGAGGCCAAATTGAACTGGCACTTCCGCATGTGCTCCTGAGTCATGTGCGCATGATACAATGGTTTGGTGCACCCTTTCTTTAGGAACTAAATTAACACTGGTTCTTGTCCTTTCGGTCGTGCAGCCCATATTCCGCTGTCTTCTGTGCTCTTTCGAGTGTGCCCTGGACATATGCCTAAGAACGCAACTGGTTCGGTCACTGGACATTGACCCACTGTTGAGCCCAATAATGGCCCACTTGTACTGTTGTCCTTTGCACTTGTCACTGCTGTTCTGAGCGCATTCTACGAACCCTCCTGAGGATGCTTCTGCTCCTAATGATCTGGATCTTGGCTCCATGTATCCAAAACAAGGGTTACCCTTCTCACATGATCATGACCTGGATCTTGGCTCGGCACATACTTGATCATAATGGGGCCCTAGTAGCGTCATGATGCGTATGTGTGGATTCGCCATAACACGTCCATGTTTAGTTGTCATGCTTTTTAAAAAATATTATAAGTATATATTTTCCTTTATGCTAATATGAAACACCATTCGCAACAACTAGTGGCAAAGCAAATAGCTTGTGGGTCACCATTGAAAGAGAAGACCTGATGTATTTTCAGACGCCTGTTTTATTTTGTTTGGAGTCATCTCGGGGAGGGGTTGTGTTTCCTTTCTCTCTACCTAGCCTAAAATGCTCCTCATTGCTCTCTTTTCACCCCATAATCCAATGATGCTCCTATCCCTGTTTCCCTCCCACTTCCCTTCCCACTCTCAGTGTAACATTATTTTTTATTATTTTTTCAGTGAGCACAGTAGCTGGATATTGCTGCCTGGCCACTCATTTTCCTTTTTATGTGCATATTGCGCACTTTTTTTTTTTTTTTTTAAACCGTAATTTACCATTCTAAGATGGCCATTCAACAAGTTAGAAAAGTACATTTAAGATGACCGCCAGGCATCACAGCATATGTATGGATATATGCCTCAGCACAGGTGTGCTCCAGCATCACGACTTTTGCGTGCACACGGCTGTCATCTTAAAATGGCTTTTCTTTAGTAGAAAAAAAACGTTTCTTCAATAGAAAACCCATTTCAAGATGGCGTGGGCATGTGACTTGACACCTTCGTTTGCAAGCCTGTGGCAAAAAGTATTGGCCAATGCTCGGCCCTCAAAAGCCGAGTCCAGGGCTTGGAGCCCTATTGGCTTAACAAATATTTTCCTTTTTTTCCAATTTAACCTACCACACAACGTGGAAACGCACATAAATAACCAATGAATTAAAAATTGGAATGCAATATTTGAAAAAAGTCCAAAAGCACATTTGCTCCTGTTTCAATGTTATCCTGTTTTTTTATTTCTGAACGAATGACCTGAGCGACGAATCAGACACGCGCTGAAGTCGTTATTTTTTGCATCATTCTCCTATTGTTCATGTGCAGCTGAAAAATGCCCACATACATTATCTGCCTTTGAGTTCATGCCAGTCACTATGATTAATCAGAGCACGTTTCAGTTGTGATCTAGCGTTCCTGTGGAGGCCTACACATATACATGCAGGGAGGAAGGAATAACTCACTCAAGACATATCTACCACCCGCAAACAATATTTAGTTATTTTTTCGCTTTGCTGAATTAGCCCTTTGAGAACACATAGAAATGTTGTTTCCTTTATTATCTCAGTATCCCCCTGGAACATAAATAATTGTGATGATGCGTCATTTAATCCGCGTGAACGTGCCGCTGTAACCACATTATGGGTGATTTCTCATAGGTTTTGAGAAGTCTGCACACAGCGCAGGAGGCACGGCAAGGCTGTCAGAATTAATCCAAGTGATTAATAATTTATGAAACATCGGGGGTCTTTAATCAATTTTAAGGGTTGGTCCGATTACTGGGCTTTCGCACTAATATGCCTTGTACCACTGTGGTTTTCAATGATAATACGATTTTGTATGCACGTGCTGTAGTTTGTTGAAGCCTTAAGGGACCACGTACCATTTATTAATTTGTCCTTGCTACCCGGACAATTTTGAGACAATATGCAAATCAGTAAAAATATTGCACAGAGGTTGGATCTTTGGGAGGGCCTGCTGTGCAAGATAATAGTGTGTAAAGGTATATTCGGAGAGAGTTCCAGAGATTAGAAGCATTATGAGAACTGTGATGGGTCTACTTGGGTGGAATTGTGTCAAGGCCAGATGCTGGATTACATATGGATAAATGTACTAACACTAGGAATCCAGATTTTTTTTTGTTGTAATTCACTCTGAATCGCAATTTGGAAATCGACATTCCTAATGTATGAAACTCTATTGAGTTTCATTAGCGATTCCTAGTGGGCCGCAAGTGAACCTTTCTCATGCATATTAATGAGATAGGTCGTAATTTGCAACCCATTAGGAATTGCAGCAATCACTGGGATGGTGGCCGGCTGAGGTCAGCAGACCACCATGTCTGTGACTGCTTTTGAATAAAGCAATCTTTTTTTTTTTTTTTAAATACAGCCTGTTTTCCTTAAAGGAAAATGGGATGTGTTTAAAATGAAACAAATCAAACTTTTCACTGCCTGCTCTTCATATATATTTGTTTTCCATTCTCAAAGGGGAAGGGGTGCCCAGGGGACTTATTTCCTGTTTGCGAATGGGTTACCACCTCCTTCAAGGAATCAGTTAAACATGAATGTTTTGCAAAACATTTATTCATCCCATTCAGATTCGGAATTTGAAAGGGACGCCATAAACACGCCGCTACCAAATACCGAATTGCAAACACAAATTTTAATTTGGTAACGTGTTACTGAATCTAAATTTGTGTTTTGTACATATGGAAAAGCATTTTTACGATCATATACGGCCCAATCAGCCGTTTCTGACCGCTTAAATGCTTCGTACATGTGGCCAATAGTTTGCACTGGTGTCTAGAACTAGTGCCAGTGGAATGTTACACTGCCATTTTCACTGACCTGTCAGTTTAAAAACAGCGTTCGCTCCGATCAACTTGTGCAAAATGTCACTTAGGCTAATGTCACTCAGTGCAAGTACTATTTTTGGACCAGGGGTGGGATCAAAAAACATTGATAAAAAGACTGACCCCAGTTCAATTAATACTCAATTCTTGAGAAGTTATTTTTCACTTGGGCAGCATGTTCCAAAAACTCTCATCTTTTTGGTTTTCACGTCTTTGTTCCAAATATTGCAGGTGCTATTTTGGACCAATAAGTGGGTTCAGGAAACATTGAAAAATATTCTGACATCATTTCAATTACTGATTTCTTAAGAACTTATTTTTCTCTTGGGCAGAGTATTACAAAACTGGTTCTCAATCATGTTTTTGGTTGTCACGTCTCTATAATGCCATATCTAATCAAACTTGAGGCTAGAGTAAAAATAGAAGCTAGAAAGGTGTTAAGCTAGTGTGCCTTAGCTCATGACATACGAAGGTAATCAGGATTGCAGGTAACATTTAATCCCAAATTCAAGGCTCTTTCTGTAATCATTTTCTTTATTACTCTGGCTGTACCTTTCTACCAACCAGTCTTTTTGCAGGTGGTATGCTGTTGCCCTTATCTGTTTTATGCCCAACTGACGACAAACAGATGTCATCAGACTGGACACAAAAGGCATTCGTTGTCTGTCAAAATGTATTTTGAAAAACACACCCAAGAAAAGAATTCAGACATGGCCTGTGCTTTGGTGTAAGTCTAATTACCTCGCAAGGGTTTGGCCTCAGGTTTTCATGATGCTTAGAAACCCAACACCAATATGTACTCATGACCCCAGGAGGATAGTAAAAGAGGCCCACTCTCTGGAAAGGAATGTTTATTAAAGGAAGAGATACTAGAAGGGCAAGTCCCAAAATACTGTTTGATTTGATCATAAATACTGGGGCATAACAATCTTTCGGACACAAACTCCTTGTTTCTTTCCCTCCCCTAATGACCTCCATTTTTGTGGACATGAACTGGATCAAGTATTTGTTCTCTTAAAGGGGTAGATACTAGCAGCTGCTTCCTGTTCTTTTCAAGGTCTATCCTATAAACTAATATTCTTTTAAAAACAATATTGTCCGACCTTGTCTTAGTCTGTGGCATCTTCAGTTCTTTTGGGTCTAAGGCCATAGTGGGATCCTCTAGATGGCCTGCCCTGAAATTTCACTCTCCTTCCCAGTCTTCAGATTTTGCTTCTTCTTCCAGAAAAAAACCCTACTCCTTGACACAAATAACCAGGATAATCTATTTTTTTTTCGTCCCTACCTTCTCAACAAGACTAATGGGTTGAAGAGGTGCTATCTCAATATCCTCATTTTTTAAAAAGTGTTTCCCTCCACCAGACTTTTCCCTTTTCCATACTGTTTTAGAAGTAAGATGGAAAATTGGGCTGTCCAGCCCTAAAATCAATTTCTCCCATGCTCTGGAACATTACTGGCCTCTGTCTTGGTTTTTTCTGTTTTGTATATCCATGGGTACTGCGGCAGTAGAGTACTTTTTTTGCCTCTGTGGACACAGGTTATCCATAATCCAGTGTCCTCTTTATTTTTATTTGCCTTCACCAGCTTTTGTTGGATTACAGTTTATCGGCAACTGGTATCCGCTAATGACTGTACTAGATAATCATGTACCTTTATGAACTGTCTAATTGGAGTTTCTGGCTCCCTGTGTACACTATTTTTCCTTTCAATACACCTATTTCAATTGGTTCGGAATTCTTTGGGCAGTTTGGGCAATATGGGCCCAGTCCCATACTCAAACCACAGGTGCCCCATTTGAGCCAAGGGAGTGGTGGAAAAGGAAGACATAGAAATAACCTTCTTTTCTTCACAAATTGTCAGTTCTCCCTCAATGTAACTAAAGGTTTTTGAGGTCACAGTTTGCTGGGGTTTCTTCCTGCTCTTTTAGTTGAGGATCCGAATATCCAATCTTGGGATCTATAACCAATGCATACTATTTCTACAGCACAGCTCAAATTCAGTTGATGCTGTTTATTTACCAATTTCTGAGTATCATCTGGTAGTGATACTATAACTTGTTCTGAGACTATATTATCTATGATATTCTCCACAGTATTATTGTTAGTGTGTTGTCACTTTTCTCTCAAGTCTTTTATTCTGAAGCAGAGAGCTCCGAACTCTCCCCTAGGGTACATTTGTAATGTCAATTGCGATGCTCATGTTAATAGTCGCAGTAGTGGTTGTGGCAGTGGTGGAGTACACTTGAGTTGTATATAAAACAAAGAGAGGGACCCTTTGCAACCAAAGGACTGGGGTTCTCCAAAACTGTAAAGTAATTCGTCCTCTGTCAACACAACCAATATACAACCCAAATACACATTGTGAACACCATCCAATCTCACATGAAAGTGAGATATCACACTCAATTGCTCTGGGTGTATTGTTTTGTCCAATAGAAAATTATTACCACCAATAAAATCACATCAATCATTAATACAATTGTTAAAAATTCGAAATATTAATACATATATGCACCAAAGAATATTATCTTTATATTGTTTTAAAAAAAGGAGGAATGTATTATTAAAAAATCATCATTTTCTACTAAAAGCGAAACATATTAAAACCATTATCAATACAACAATTCATCAAAACAGTTATCAAAAAATAGCAGCAAGAGAGAAAAATAGCAGCATAAGAGAAGACAGATTAGACTAAAAGACATTCAAATTTGTCATTTAAATTCCACACCCGTTTTACTATTATTATCAGGGGTCGCTGTTTATACGTAAATCATCAAGGATCAGCAGACCACCGGATTACACGGATTGCATGGATTTTAAGGCGTCGACGCGTTTCGATGGATATAATTTATAAAACCATCTTTATCAAGACAATAATTAAAAGTCTCTCTCCTATTCAATTATCCTACAGTGTGTGCATCCACACTAATGTCTTCAAACGTTCCAAAGGGAGTCCTTATTTAAATCACTGGATTCTCCACTTCTACTTTCAACAAACTTTATTGAGGACGAAGACGGAGTATCCTCAGTACTCCTCAGTGCACTAATCTCTTAATTCAGAACAATTGCATCCCCAGTTGATTCTGGATAGGATTAAAGACCAAATTCACTTTGGTCGGGTAAAATTTCTCTGTCCCTACACAGGTGTTGTACCTTGTGTAATTCCAAGCTTCCAATACCTGAGTTGTGCAGCGTATCGGAACCTCACTCTTCTGCTAGTTGACCGGAATGATAATGATTGATGTGATTTTATTGGTGGTAATAATTTTCTATTGGACAAAACAATACACCCAGAGCAATTGAGTGTGATATCTCACTTTCATGTGAGATTGGATGGTGTTCACAATGTGTATTTGGGTTGTATATTGGTTGTGTTGACAGAGGACGAATTACTTTACAGTTTTGGAGTACACTTGAGTTGTGACAAAACAAATAAAAAAAAGCTTATTGCAGTAAAAAATAGAAAAGGGATTGCTTTCTGTTTACAATGCATGTATGAAATAAAGAATCAAACGTGTGATGATTGAGAGTATTTTCTAATGTATAATAGTCCCACGTGCATTGGTATGCAAAGGTACTCCATAGGAGACAGCGATACACCAAACAGCCAATAGAATAGGGTGAGAGAGTAATGCACCTCTTGGTGGAACCAAAGCAAACTTTATGCTTATTTTAAGAAATTGATAACAACACATCATTTAGAATGTCAAGCCAGGCCAAAATAATGGAATACATAGGCAGAATAGAGCAAGAGAAAGAAATAAAATGGCAAACAAGAGATGAAGAAAAGATATCATAAAATATGATGCTCATTAAACAAATAACTTGCATTCTTGCTTATAAATAAACAATGTGCATTTATAGTAGAGAATTTAAGAAAGAAAAGATAGTCAATAACAACTCATTTTCCATAAGTATTCTAGGGTGAGCTCATTTTGCATTGTTTTTCTAGTTATGTAAAAGTGGAAAAAATGTATTTTCTAATATTCATGTTATTTAAACAGCAAGAAAATAGTGATCGGTTCTTAAATTCCTATCATGGCATAGTAAAACAATGGATTTGCCCTATTTCTTTGCACTGGGGTCTAATTATTCAACAAATATTGCAATTAAATAGATTTTGCCTCCACCAAAACTAGAAAGCAGTGTGTCAGCTTCATGTAGGCCTCTGATCAAGGACCCCTTAGCACCTCTCATCCACATAATTTTGGCCCAATCTGGGCCCCAACCATGACAAGGTACTCAAAAAAGACAAGTGGGCATGGCACTTCCATGCATATTTAAGAAACAAAACCTCAGGAAGCCATTGCATGGGGCCTGCTCAACCAACAGAATCTCCATTGTTGGCTCCTCTACCTCTTCATTCCCGTAGCAGGGCATTTGCCTGTTCTGTGTTCCAGAAAACATATTCTTTCCCTCCAAGAACTGCCCTCAGCTGTGATGGAAACAAAATCAAATCTAGCCCTCCATAGGCTACCAATACCTTCTTGACCAGTTCTAGATTCTTTCTTCTCTTGTTTATGGCTGAGGTCACATCCGGGCTTATTAGTTTCTGATGACCCTTACATCTTACATATAACCCTCCCTTTCATTCTAATTCTGCACAGGAGTTTCCTATCTGCTAGCACATCACTGAATCAAGCAATAATTGTAGGCTTACTTCACTTCCTTTTAAACTTTGTTGTATTTATTTTTTTTCATTCATTTACTTACAGTGATTTTTCCAGGGAGTTTTGAAGTGCTTTAATGACTGGGATGTGTGCATGCTGGAGGCAGATCATGCTATAGTTCTTGTTCCACTTGTGGTGAACGACCAGGGCCCTTCCACGCAAACCATCACCTGGACATGCCCGCTCTACATCCTCGGGCCAGGCATGGCAGGAGGCTATAAATAAATGGGCGGAGACCGCATGGGGACTTCTGCCCCACCCTAACACTGTGTGTACGTGTGATCACTGTGGGCTCCAAGGCATCACAATTGCATACAGCAGGGACCTCGCTAGCTGAGAGGGTCCTCTGTCACACTGGTGATGAGGGTGCCTTCCATACGCACCTTGAGGAACATTCCCTGGATGATTGCTGGGTGCAAGGTGGCACATGCTCCAATTGTGGCAAAAGAAACCATTTTGCCTCAGTGTACCGTGGAGGGATCAGAAGGAGAGGCACCCGAGTAGGGAGGAAAGAATCTAAAGCGGTGCAACAATTATCCCTGAATGAGCCAGTATTGCCATAACCCGCCAGTACCTCGCAACGGCAAAGTCAGCGGCTTGGAAACTCATCACTCAATGAAAACGAGAAAGAAGCCTTCCTCATTTCATTCATGAGTGACCTGAAATGGCACTGAAGACTGCAGCCCACATGTCTGCTCGAAATCGTAGGTGTGAAGTAAAGGCCCTCATCGACACAGATACATTAGTGAACGTCTATGGGGGTCCAACAATACTAGTGCTTCCGGCCCTAGCTAACGCTTACCCCGTCACAGAACAAGATCTTTGCATATGGCAGTCACTCCCCACTGCCTCTGCAAGTGTCAATGACCATGCAAGTGAGATCAAATGAGCAGGAAGCCACAACAACATTCCATGTTGATGACAAGGAGGACGACACCCTGCTAGGAAGTCACACCACTGCAGGTTTGGAACTTGTGTCATTTGCCCGAGATGTGAAGGCACTCCAGGTGGATGAACTGCTGCACCAAATCCCTGATTTATTCAGTGGCCTGGGATACCTGAAAGCACCGCCGGACAAGCTGCATATTGACCACTCTGTCAAGCCTGTGGCCCTTCGCCACCGATTCGTACCATACCACCTGAGGCCGTTGGTAGAGCAGGAGCTCTACAAGCTTGAAAATCAAGGAGTGATTGAGAAAATATCATGACCAATGCCCTGGGTATTCCCTAATGTCATAGCAGAAAAACCAAAACAGCCAGAGAAAATACGCCTCTGTACCGACATGCGTCTCACGAATCATGCCATCAAGTGGGAACGTCACCTCCTGCCACAATGGATGACATCATTGCCAACCAGAACACCTCAAGATGGTTCTCAAAGCTGGACCTGAATGCTGGTTATCACCAGCTACTTCTCCCGGAAGTATATAATGACCTTCTCCACTCATCTAGAGCTACACTGGTATAAACAACTAAACTTCAGCATATCCTCAGTGGCAGACGTTTTTCGAGATGCAATAAGGGAAACTCTGTCCAGGCTCCAAGGGGTCATGAACATGAGTGATGATATCCTCATCCACTCAGCGACAGCTAAAGAACACCCCCGGCACCTACGAGCCACCCTGAAATGCCTCTGGGAGCATGGGGTCACAATACATAAGGAGAAGTGTTTCTTTTTCAGACCTCTATCGAGTTCTTTGGCTAGGTATTCAATCAAGAGTTCAACTCGACCCCCAAAAGTCACAGGCCATCAAGCAAGCCCCATCACGACCACCATCTCCAAAGTGCTCAGTTTCCTGGGCATGGCCACATACTGTGGCAGATTCATTCCAAATTTGACGACCATTACTAAGCCGCTGAGAGCCCTGACAAAAGTCAATGCTGGCTAGACATAGTGCCAGAGAGAAAACAATGCATTCCAGAATGTGAAGGAGGCTCTCCTGAACAAAACCACCATGGCATTCTTTGACCTCAAGAAGCGGACAGAGCTGCTCGTCGTTGTGAGACTCATGGGCCTGGGAGCAATTCTTACCCAGGAGGTGAAACCCAGAAGGTGGGCCCCACTGGCGTTTGCCAGCAAGGCATTAACTCCAATTCAGATGCGCTGTTCACGAATCGAGAAAGAGGTCTTGGCAATTAAGTGGGTATGCAGGTATTTAAACCTGTATCTGTGTGGGAGGCTATTCAAAGTAGTCACCGACCACCAACCACTTGTTTTACTTTTCAAGGGGCTCAGTGTAACGTCCTTCACCACAAATTGAAAGACGGGCCATTCAACTGCAGCTCTATCGCATGGAGGTAGTATACTGGCCCGGCTCCAAAAACCTCATGGACTCCCTCTCATGCCACCTGCCTGAACAGCTGAACAAGAAACTGGCAGTAGTGCCGCTGTAGAGGACCTCATCAACATGATCTCACGAAGTGCCTACCCAAAGACACACAGCCCCAGCGACATTGAAGAAGCCATGAAAGATGATGCAGTACTCCTGAAAGTGAAAGACGCCATGCAGAGCGGATTCTGGTAAAACTTCATGCGGTATGCCAACAACTGTGCAGGCCAAGACAAAGAGAGGTTAACCAAAATGTGAAGGGTGAGAGACGAGTTCAGCACCACTCAAGATGGAATCCTTCTGCGAGGCCACTGAATTGTGATCCCATAGAGCCTACAACATCAAGTGACCTTGTTGGCCCAGAGTAAGGCACCAAGGGACTGTAAAGATGAAGTCCTGCATGCGGGAGAAAGTGTGGTTCCCTGACCTTGAAGCTGCAGTATATGAGATGGTTTGACACTGTCCCGTATGTCAAGAAACCCAAACTCCCATCATCACAAAGGATCCTTGCACAGCCCTGTGATTCAAGATTAGTCTTGATTTTGGGAGTTTCCAGGATGGGAGAATTACAATGCTCATGATAGAAAACTACACAAATACCCAGTCATTGAGGTAATTGATATGACGGCTTTCACGCATGTTGCACCAGTGCTGGAATTGGTTTTTTGCAATTTTTGGGCTGCCAGTCGAGATCAAGACTGACAACGGACCACCTTTCCAGGGATCAGAATTTAAGGACCTGCTAAGCCACCTGGCAATACATCACTGCCGTGTCACTTCTCAATGGCTGCAGGCAAACGGTGAGGCTGAAAGGTTCATGCTCACCCTGAAAAAGGCACTTAAAATTGCACTGGTGAAAGGCGCAAACCCCGAACTCAGTCTACAGAAATGTCTCTGCGAATACCACAGAACAATGCATTGTACAATGCAATAAGCCCAATGGACCCTGATGTTTAATGGACCAAGGTGAGACACCATCCCATGCACCTGGGCTGGATCCAGCCACCCTATGACCCCCACAGGGCTCATGCTTGGCGCACTCAGAACAACACACACATGAGCCAAAAGCGGCAAGCAAAGGCATGAATGATGGTGCCTAGCGACAAAGTCATCATCAGAGACCGCAGGCCAGGAAGGAAATTCAGGATGCCTTTCGAGCCATGAGTTTGAACAGTTCTGAAGGATGATGGCACCATGGTCACCGCGAAAAAGGGCAGCAAGACGGTTGTGAGAAACATCTCATGGTTCCAGAAAGTAGCAATACCCAGTCAACAAGTGCCAACCGAAGAAGGAGCAGAAGAAGACATTGAGGGAAATGATCTGCCGAAGCCAAGAACCCAAGTGGAATCACTCCTGGCAGTGAGAACCAGCAGTGTACAAGTGAAGAGAACCAGAGACACCCACACTGCTCAGTTCCTGAAAGGACGCCGGTTTTCTCGCAACACCAGCGGTATGACTTCCGGCCAATCCTGCAACTGAGCCAACAACTAAGAGATTTTTTATGTTAACTCCAGCAATTACAATTTCAACCCAAACTGGGAAGGGATGTAGTGAGCCACCTGAGACCCTTCCAAGTAAACCCTCACATGGACATGCACATTCTACATCCTTTGTCCCGTTGGCCAAAAGCTATAAATACAGGGCCAGAGACAACATGGGGTCTTCTACTCACACCCTAACACTATGTGTACGTGTGATCACTGTGTGCTCCGGGGCATAGTAATTGCATACAGCAGGGACCTCGCTAGCTGAGAGGGCGCCCTGCCACACCACTGTGGAAAGATTCTTACCACCCTGTCTTTTCATTAGCAATTGCAGGTAGATAGCTTGAGTTCTTTGTTGGATCAGATGTTTTGTTCTGATTTGTTATCTATTAATTGATTGGTGAGATATTTGGGGTCTTTTCATGCGTTGAATTCCAGATGTTGCAGAGGGTGTTTAATTTGGCATCTCAATAGGTGCCTATTCATGTTTATTTGGATGGGGAAGTAAGGAAGCATATTTTGAGCCTCTGGGGTGGATTTGCTGATGAGTGAGATGTCATCACGTGGCGAGATCAGATCAACATTTTTTAAGACAGGAAGAGTTTTGTGTTTTGTGATTTGATGCTCTGTTTGACTCGCAATAAAGGGGTGTATTTGTGGTGAAAGCACATGAGCTGTTTTTGCTGTTGTGATGTTAATTGTTATTTGTTTGTAAGAAGTGGTTGCTGAGATTTTCACATATCTCTTGAGGTGGCATAGCACATGTTGAGGTTCTTTGGAGTGTACTGAGTGCATTGTATATCACAAAGAGTTTTTATTGGAATTATTTGTTGTATTGATGTGTTTGTTGTTGTGTTATGTCTTGTTGGATATTTTATCTATGCATAGTGGTGAAGCTAGCAAAGTTGTTTGTCAGTCGGTGAGCTGGATTTCAACCATCTATGCTCCATTTTTGTGACCTTTTTGCTTTAGCAGTTGTTGTTTATGGGCAGGATTCACAAATTGCACATTTACTCTTTTGAATAAGTTTACACTTTTGTGTAAGTTTTCTACTTTTTGGTATTAGCAAACTAAACTTTTGTAGTAACTTGCTCTTTTGTAGTGAGTTAAGCACTGCACTTGGCCAAACACTGGCACTGCATGACCCTCCCATAGAAAATAAGGGAGGTGGGGCTTAAAAAAACCCATATGAAAAAATGTTTAACTAAATTCAATTATTTAAAACAGTTAAAAATATCAATACATTTAAATTAATATTAAAATAACAGTACATATTTATTTAATTATAGAAGCATGAACTATTTTATATATTTTTGAGCATTATTTTATTTATTTGTATTTTCAACTATTTTAGATAAATAATTTTATTCAATTTAACATTCCCTATTGGGTTTTATTTTAAGTCCATACCTTCGTTGTTTTCAAAGGGAGGGTGTTGCAATACCAGTGGTTTGCCATGTGTAGTGCTGGACATCATACAAACATGTAAGTTACTTCAAACGTGCAGTTTGTCAACATCGAAAATTAGCAAACTTACTTAAAATTGTAAAAAAGTCTAAGTTACCGTTGATAAACCTTTTTAGATTTTCAAGATTTCTGTCTAAAATGTCTTTGATGAGATGGTGTTGAAGGTGTTAGGATTTCCGTGGCTAGGAATCAGAAAGAGATGACCAGGAGATGTGGGTAAAATTGGATTTGGTGGTTGCAAGACTGATGGTTTGTAAGACCCAGAGTAAGGCCTTCTGAGTGTGTTGAATAGTTTGGTTTGAAAGAAACCTGGACTGTTTGTGAAGTCCATGGAATCGCAAGCCAAGGCTACATTCTCATCTAAGTAAGTGTTGAAATCCTTGAGGATTAAGATACTACTGTCTATGTTTTATACGTCTTAGCAGTGCTTCTAAAATTGTGGTAGGAAGCTATGGTTTTTTGAGGTGGTCTGTAGATGACAGAGATGATACTCAGTGTGTAGTTTTCCTGTTTTGTATTGTCATTTCCTTTAGGATAGTCCCATCATGTACATACCAATTATATACATTTTGGCCCAGCCACACGACATAACGGTCCTACACAGGTGACCTTTTACCTAGTAGCTTCCTTCTGTCTTGGTAACCTATCTTAATCCCGGTACCTGACGTACATAAACATGTCCCGAGGCACGGCAGATTTATTCTGTATAAGGGTCACCACTTTTTCATCAATGGCCAACAGCCAGCTGTGCATGAATGTTTTTGTTTAGAAAAGGATTAGCAAAGGATTAGTGAATGTTTTCAAAACATATTGATTCTAGAAGAAACCCTGGAGTGACCACTTTATTATAAAAGACCCTCACTCCCCCTTACAAAACAGAGGAGAACTCCTTCCAGGCTGGACCGAGACTCTGCAGGCTGATCCTTCGACAGCCAGAGACCTGACATCCCTTGCGGGGTGCCATCCTCGATGCCGAGACGGGGTCCTTCATTCTAAACCACCAGGTGAGGGGTTAGCACTTCCCCGGAAGATTCTTGGCTCCATTAGGACATATATACTAGCACTTACATACACATGCCTCACCTACATATCTAGGCTAGGTACATTTAGGTAGGCTAAGCGTCGTAGTAGTACGCCAATGCTATTGTTTTATATAATCAGCTTTTATTCATCTTATTAGCACTATTCTAGAAATGTATCTACTATTTACGATATTGGTACTAGCGATAACATTTGTCTACTCCTGTCTTTTGATTGTCGCAGCGAATGTGTTTCATACTAGACTGACGCTTGACCAATAAATAATTATTGAAACCGTTCCAATCATCATTCTATGTGTACTCTGAGAAAAGTAAGCACGAGGGACTGAGCGAAAGATACCGTATTGCTTTCCAAGATACCTGAGGAATCAGGGTTGTCATGTTCAGTGGTTACCAGAAACTACCTACACCACTGTAGAATACAGGGGAGTGGTAGTGGCTCTGTAGAGCTAGTTGGTCTAACGGCTGACTCATACTGTGGGGGTGTCCAGAGTCTGTCTGCACACCAAGTCCTCAGTTTAGGTCATCCAAAAGGTGCAGGTCCTGGGGGGTCAAAGGAACTACATGATATGGCGCCGCCAACGTTGGTTTGGTTCTTATAATAGCAGTAAAATCTGAGTAGTTCAGTCGTGTTTTCTCAGACAACCCTACTCACACTTTCCAGAGACGTCTGAAGTGGGAAGGAATATCCTCCTCAGCTGAGCAGGTACACCCTGTGCATTGGCTGAAGGTTTAGACAAGCTTGTAAGGATTAAAGGTTCCCATATTGTGCTAACCCCTACCTCTTAAACCTTTACTGTCTCCTCCTTTCAAAATGACTGAAACTGCGAGTAGGAGTGGGAGCGTCGAAGGAGACAAATTTGCTAATGCTCTAAATATCACAGAGAACTGCAGACAGGCAGAAACTCTGAGATTGTTAGAACATTGCGCACCTGTAACAGGTGTCCATGTTACTTTCGTGATTGAGGCACACAAGGTGTTCGGATCAGAGGTATTCTATTCCTGGGTGAAATTACCACCTGCAGATCCATAGACACATTTACTCCACGAATACATTGAAATGGATCCACCCTAAGAATGCATCACATACGAGGACATTGAAGTTCCGTTAACTTACCAGCAACATAGAAACTGGTTTAAAGGCACCCTAAATCACACAACTTCAGTCGTAAGACTCGGTCCACTCAGCATAGGAGGAGCGACATAGCTGGTCTTAGCGACTTACACTCCACATCCTGAGATAAACACACTCCAAGTAGGGGAAGTGCGTGCACTTTACAAAGAAGTAGTCAGGCTATATAGACATATTGTCCAGTTCGTCATGCAAACACTCACATTACAACCTGTGAGATCTGCTCCACCTGGAACAGTCCAGACCCAACACACACCAACAATTAGTTCACAGACACTAAAAGCAATAATGGGTGCGTTCCCATCAAAGAGGGATCAAGTACCGTTCTGGATCGCTAAAGAAATAGCACAGATGGAGTTAGTGTTTCCCCATACGGGTCCGCAGGAAAAACACAGAATGTTAGCAATTTGCTTGCCAATGGAAATGGTTCCCTCACTTGAGGATTGTACCACATGGGGTACAATCTTTGCTGCAGTATACATTAGAATACACAGTACCCCGACCATATCAGTTTTTCCTGAAGTATTGAAACAGATATAAAATGAGTACGTGGCAGGACCTGCCCTAGACTTGGAGATGAAACTGATGGGTAATTTTAACCAGGTCGTCGCTATCATGCTGAGCAACATCAAGGGGGAAGCAGCAGCGGTGGCTATACGCCAACGCCTAAGGGAAACAGCTCCTACAAACCAGGAGCGTGCATTACCAAAAATTATTGAGGACACCTATGCTTCACTAGGTAGAGATAGTTTGGGAGCCAAACCAGGGAAACCACAAGCAAGCACCCATTTCTTCTAAAAAAAATTGGGAAAACAATCAAAATCAATCCAAAAATAACAATAAAAGAAACACTTCACGATCAAGGGGCGGGTCTCCCCAACGGGAGTCTTCTGAAAAGAGGTACAACCTTAGGAATCGTGATAACATTAGGAAACCTGACAGGTATCAGAATACTGATACACGTTCCTTTCTCTCCTTTCAGGGTTCATCAAAAAACTCGGAGAGGGAAGGAAGGTCAGAACAAAAGACTGAAGATCGACCAAAGGGAAAAAGGGAAACACATCGCAATTCAGATTTCATTATCAAACAGGAAGAGCAACCTAAAGCAAAGGCTCAATTCAAAAAGAAGAAAGTAGCTGGATTAAAAATCAGACATGCCGAGGTTACTGAGGACTCAGCTTCTGAATGGGGAATGGGCTCTGACAAGGCTAGACAGCGCGGCAGAAGTAACAATAGCTCACCAGAACCTGAAGGAATTTCTGGTGACAGCAGTTTTGAATGAATACATCACTGTGGAAACAGCTGATACAAGAGTGAGTGTCCCACACCGTCTACACAAAATTAATCTCCAAATAGAGGGGGACATCTAAAGAAAAATTAAAGGTCTTTTTTGGGAAAATTTGATATTTGGATATGACATCCTGTTAGCAGAAAAAGATTGGCCGCCTGAATTTGTAATGGATTGCCCAAAAGGTGAAAGCGTTATTTTGCCTGCCTTTTCCGACCTCGTTTCTGTTTCCTTAAAACACTTATACGTGCAGGAGTGGGAGCAAGCGCTAGCTCCGGCATTATACCACAACCATGTAGGGTGGGACGTGGAGTCCAAACACTACGAGATCCCATTAAAAACTACTCCAACTCCACAGAGACAGTACCCTATTAAAAATGAGGCGAAGAAACAGGTCAAAGAAATCTTAGACCAACTTAAATACCAAGGTGTGATTGAAACTTGCACCTCGCCAATGAACAACCCTTTGTTTCCCGTAATGAAACCTGACAACACATATCGTTTGGTTTTAGATTACAGACATTTGAACACATGCACAAAAACATTTGCAGTTCAGAACGCACATAGTGCCACATTAATGAATAACATTGTGCGGAAGAAATACAAAACAACACTAGATATCTTGAATGGATTCTTCTGCCAAAATATAGCTCCTGAAAGCAGATATTTGACAGGATTTTCTGCCCTCGGCACTCAGCGTCAGTTTTGTCGTCTGCCCCACGGCTATAAGAACAGCCCCGGGCTGTTCTCGGCAAGAGTGTCAGAGCTATTCTAAACTTGCGATGAGGAGGCAGTGCCCTACGTAGATGGTATTTATCTGATGGACGATGAATTACTTGAACACTTGTGCAGGGTGAACAACATAATTGTTGGTTTTGGCACTTTGAACTACAAATTTAACTTTAAAAAATCGAAAATTGCCCATTTCAGCGTCCTATTTTTGGGATATGAGCTGTCAAGTGAAGGGAAAAGCCTGGCCGTAAATTTTTTAGAAAAATGCGCGCTAATCCAGCCGCCAAAAACTTTGAAGGGTTTATAATCTATTTTAGGATTTCTAAATTTCGGCAAAACATACATTCAACACTACTCAGAAAGAGTAAAACCTTTCTACGATGTAATCAGACCAGAGTTCACAGCGAACAAGTGTACTCAAAAACATACAGACACTCTACGTTCAGTTCAAGCTTAACCCTGGGCGGGTAACTCCACTCCGCCAGCGGAGTTTGCGGAGATTTGCCTACTACGTGCTCCGGGGCGAACGCGGAGGTAGGCAAAACTCCGCCTCCATGGCAGAGCGGAGTTAGCCGCTCCCTCCCCCCTCCCAATTATACTTTAAAAAGGTATAGATAAGGCACTTACCTGCATGTCTGTAGCCTCCCGTGCCTCGCTGTTCTCCTTCCTGCTCCTCTCGCGTCCTTCGACGTCCTTCTTAAAAAAAAAACACTAGTTGTACGTCTTGCGAGTGCGCGCACACAAGCCTTACAACGTATGTTTTGTTTTAAGAAGGACGTCGAGGACGCGAGAGGAGCAGGAAGGAGAGCGGCGAGGCACTGGAGGCGGCAGAAAAACAGGTAAGTGCCTTCTTTATACCTTTTTAAAGCATTTGGGAGCGGGGAGGGAGCGGAGCGGAGCTACGCGTAGCTCCACTGAGTTTTTTCCAAACTCCGTGGAGCTACGCGTAGAGGCACTACGCCAGCTCCGCCCAGGGCTATTCAAGCTGACATGATAGCTTGAAAACACTTGCAGACATGAGTAAATGTCCGCAACCTGGTAATACAGGTCATCCCCCGGTTCATCAGGGTATACCTACATCACGTTCAATGAAGGTGAGACAGTTCCAATGGCATACAAATCTCATTTGTACACGAATGCTGAAAATCGATTTGCAGCTACAGAAAAAATACTGGTGGCAGTACAGACTGCTGTAGGGAGAGAAAGAGCACTAGCACAGGGAAAACACATCATCGTGGTAACCATGATACCGACTTTAGAAGCGGTAACCAAAGCCAGCATTCCAAATCCAAATTTCATCCCAGCAATATGACTACGCAATCTCTGGGAGATTGTACAGCACAGCTGGCAGAACTGAAAGCCCTGATACTTGCACTACAGTATACGGATCGGGAATTCCCCACACTGACTGTGTGTGATTCATTTTACTGTGTACAATCGTACAATGAATATCTTCACTACTGGGGCCAGAATGGGTTTAAAGACGCCAAGGGTGGCACGATAAAACATATATTGTTATGGGAACAAGTGGCAAAGCTGAAAGCATGCCTGCCACGGGCTCAAGTTATTCACACCTTGAGTCATCAGCGTGTTGGCATACACGTTGAAGGGAATTCACTGGCTAATGAAGCCGCCAAGGCGACAGTGGGAACTGCTGCCGTTGCTGCAATCACTCGTTCACACACGAGAATAGACGGAGATATACTAGTAGCTATCAATGCCACAAACAACGGCTCTGCCATACTGCCAAAAGGCTTTCCACTCAAGTACTTCTACAAGTTAGATGCTCAAAACACACTGTATGCTCAAATTCCAGGAGTGGGAGATAGAGTTATACCAAACAAAGTTCGCAGGTTAGGTTTATTTCTAGCTGCACACAAGGGTCTAGGCTCTGCACATGCAGGCATCACTGCAACAATTTCATTGTTGAAGCAGCATTACTGGTGGTTGGGGCTGACAAAACAAATGAAGGACTATGTCCTGAAGTGCGATATTTACAAGCAGATGAAGGGTTCAACCATTCACAGGCCACCACAAACATCATTACTGATTTCGGAAAGACCTCTCGCATGTGTCTATTTGGACCACTGCGGCCCCTTAAATTCAGGCGGGGCTTACAAGTACATCTTGGTGGCAGTGGATTCATGCTCTAGATTCCTGTGGGTTTGGCCCCAGCGCTCGGCTGATGCTCGAACTGTTATAAAGGATTTGCGAGTCTTCATCGGGACATACGCAATTAGCACATTACATTCCGATCGTGGCCCTACGTTTAGCTCTCGAGATTACAAGGAAGCCATGGAAAGTATGGGCGTGGCCTTGCGGTACTCCTCCCCCTACCATCCTGAGTAAAATTTGATGGTGGAGAGGAAAAACCGGGACATAAACCAATCCTTAACAGCTAGGGTATTAGGTGCGGGTGGTAGTTGGGTCAACCACCTATACGGGGTCCAAAGGACACTCAATAATATGCCAAGAAAATCCTTGGGAGACCGTACCCCTTAAGAAATCCTGATTGGGACAAGAATGTGGGTACCTGATCTCGATTGTGCCAGCACAGTGGCGGATGCAAAACCATTTGAACTGAATGACCGTTTGGCTGTTTTACAGGAACTCAATGAATTCTGGGTGTTACAAAGCAACGTGCAAGTCAAACGCACCGCCACTGGGGAAGTGAAAACGGTTCTGGCAAGACCTGCCTGGGTGCCACAGATTGGGGACCTGATCAGGGAAAAGATTGTGGACAGAAGAGAGTTTGGGCCATCTTACAGAGCACCTGTACCTGTCCTGGCGGTTGTGGGAACAAGAACAGTACTTCTTCCGCCTCTTGCCGGCAAAAGAGAGAAAAGATTTGTCTCCATTGATCTGATCAAACCGCATCATGTGGCCAATTCTCAAAAGTAGGCCGCATGGGGTCCTGAGTAGCCGCAGATCTCCTCTTGCTACTATACAGGAAGTTCAGATGGCAAGACTAGTAACCTTTCAAGACTCTACTACACAAAGTGAAGGAGTACCAAATAATGGAGCACAAATCATTCCAGTTGAAATTGAAAAACATCAAGAAGAAACAACAATGCAAGTTGCAATTCGGCCCAACAATGATGTCTACATTAATGTGCCTTCAAACGTCACACCTGCCAGTTCTACGAAACCTGCTGAGCTACAAAAGATAGATCGAACTGCGTCTGGCTACTTCATCAACTTCGATGATTTCTCCTCAGATCCCAGTGAACCTGATCAAACGCCACCCATTTCAAAGAAAGAGAAATTTCTACAATTCTATCTTTTGCTCAAAAAGACTTCCTTAGTGTCACCTTGGTTGCATATTTGGTTTGCAATAGGGATAGTATACCTGTTAATTTGATTGGCACAGTGACTGTCTTTTTTCTGCTTCTGAACAGACATTATCTCCCAGAATGCTCTGCAGTACAATCTGTGAACTTGGACCTGAAACCACATACATCATCACATTGTGAACAAAGAGACTTGTCCCTGGTGAACATTACAGCAATTCCAGTACCTGATGGTATAGTTTGGGATAGTTTCATATGATGTATTTGGCCCTACTGAACATTTGAAAATTCCACATTTGTTTAAAATTTCTTTAAATGATTTCATTACCCCCAGTACACTCATATTTAGAACAGTCTGCTGGATTTTCTTACAGGGAATTGTATGAAGATACAACTGATTATGATACCATGTTTTGTTACCAGCATTATGGTCATCATTTTTTGCATAGGGCAAGTGTGCCACGCACTGCTAACACTTACCATCAATGGGAACATTGCTCGACACCACCAAAGGGTAGTTCTGCCACATTCGCACAGAAGTTTGCATACTTTTCAGGGTTCAATACATCAGACCCAGAATTGTTTTACTACAAACTTGCACAGACTAATGCAACAACGAAGAAAATTATGCTGACTAATACGAAGCTGATATATTCAGCACCTTTTATCTCCCGACTGGCTAGACAGAGTTTCGACTACTGCAGAGACACCATAGACACAAAATCTATGTGGGGGACAAGAGAGTGGCAGGTTCAGGGAACTGAGGCCTTATTCAGAGCTTCCCTTATACCATTACAGATGATTTTCCTGAACAGAACAGTGCAACAGACTACCTGTTACTGGTTTGCTAAAATTAAAGACCTGAGAACACCGAGCATCCCCTCACCCAGACCTATTAAGGGTATCTCAAATAACACACTAAAAATGAGGGGACACATGGTATAAGTACATACAATTCATCATCTCCCGATTGGAAGGGTTGGTTGGTTTGGCCCGTAGATACGAATATTTGTAACTCAAGATTTAAGGGTACCACCGAAGGGTTTAGTATACATAGGCCTGACCCACGTTATGTACACACAGATGACCGAGGGGTAGTGACTTCCTATAGCGTCGGGAAGTTGTGCCTAGATTGGCTAGAGACCTCGACACTATCACAGGTGAAACAACACTTGTCCCTTCTGTCAGACAACATGGATCTTAGGGATTTCTTGTTAGGTCCCAGGAAACCACTTAGGAAGAGCTTCTTATATGCCATCTACAATGAAGTCTGGAAAGTTTCCCAACAGGAAGCTGCTGAGAGACTTCGTGAGATCGATAGAATTAACCTAGAAAAGGCCTTAGCTGTGGTAGACAATGGCATGACCACACACTCATCTCGTATTTATTCATTGAGAGACATTGTGTCCTCAGCTATCGACATAATGGAACAAGATTTGTCTGTTCTACAACATGGGCAATCTCAGCTGCGCGCTATTATGCTTTTGAGCTGGACGCTTCAATCATTGCGTTCTGGCCACGTTCCATGGTGATACATTAAAGACACAAATCTGTTTAGGGCTTACAATCTGACCGACAGACAAATAACCATGGCACGCAGAGATGGTTTTAATTCTATTGCTTCGCAATGGATGTCAGCATCACTCGAGACATGGAGAGAACACTGCTGGAGCGACGTTGTCGTGAGCGATTGGTGTCCTTCATGGGTATACCTCGACTTCGAGAGCTGAGTGAGCATTGGTTCCTGTCTTTCAGACCGGCCTGGCTTGACTGCATCCTGCCAGTATTCCGCTGCCTCTTTTGCGGATTCGGACGCGTGTTGAACCTCTGTCTGACACTTCCATCGGTTGCGCCACCGGACATAGACATGCTCCTGGTGCCTTTGCGGGCCCATGTGCACAGTTGTCCACAGCATATTCCCATGTTGATGATGGCGTTCATAGATCCTCCACAGGACGCTTCAGCTCCTGTTGGAATGGATATCGGCTCAACCACGGATGTGCAGGCATCAGTCTCAGGCACACAGGCATCTAATTCTTCTCTTGGGAACCAGAGATGACCACCTCTGCTCACTTGATATCATACTGGAAGTACTGGAGGGACTGCCTCCTGTGGATGCCATGTTCAGTGATGTTGAGTCTTCAGCGCAGGATTCTTAAACAATCTGGCCTCTCCTGTGCTGGGAACAATTTGGCAACTTTTTAAACATGTACCAAATTGAAAGTCGAACTGACTTTGTTTTATTCTTCTCTGCTCTATCTAAATATAGTGGCTTTCAAGGTGCTCAGAAAAGCAATGACAATATATTCAAACATATAAAGGACCTTTTATGAACGCTTTTTAGAGAAGAATGCTTTCACTATAGACCTTGCTTTTATGGACATTTTTTAAGACTTTTTTAAGTGCTTTTTTCGTATATTTTAATATGCATGGTTATTATGCTTTTTTTTAGCTTTGACTATCGTTACCTAGCTGACCTTGTTGACCTTTTGATGAGGAGTGGGTGTCATGTCCTTTAGGAACGTCTGATCATGTACATACCAATACATACATTTTGTCCCATCCACACGACATAACGGTCCTACACAGGTGACCTTTTACCTAGTAGCTTACTTCTGTCTCTTCAACACCAGGCTCTCGGTACCCTAACTTAATCCCTGTACCTGACGTACATAAACATGTCCCCAGGCACAACAGGTTTATTCTGTATAAAGGTCACCACTTTTGTCATCTATGGCCAACAGCCAGCTGTGCATGAGTGTTTTTGTTTAGAAAAGGATTAGCAAAGGATTAGTGAATGTTTTCAAAACATATTGATTCTAGAAGAAACCTTGGAGTGACCACTTTAGTATAAAAGACCCTTACTCCCCCTTACAAAACAGAGGAGAATCCCTTCCAGACTGGACCGAGACTCTGCAGGCTGATCCTTCGACAGGCAGAGACCTGACATCCCTTGCGGGCTGCCATCCTCAATGCAGAGACAGGGTCCTTCATTCTAAACCACCAGGTGAGGGGTTAGCACTTCCCCTAGGGATTCTTGGCTCCATTAGGACATATATACTAGCACTTACATACACATGCTTCACCTACATATCTAGGGTAGGTACATTTAGGTAGGCTATGCGTCGTAGGAGTACGCAAATGCTATTGTTTTATATAATCTGCTTTTATTCATCTTATTAGCACTATGGTAGAAATGTATCTACTATTTACTACATTGGTACTAGCAATAACATTTGTCTGCTCCTGTCTTTTGATTGTTGCAGCAAATATGTTTCATACTAGACTGACGCTTGACCAATAAATAATTATTGAAACTGTTCCAATCGTCTTTCTATGTGTATTCTGAGAAAAGTAAGCACGAGTGACTGAGCAAAAGATACCGTATTGTTTTCCACGATACCTGAGGAATCAGGGTTGTCATGTTCAGTGGTTGCCAGAAACTACCTACACCGCTGTAGAATACAGGGGAGTGGTAGTGGCACTGTAAAGCTAGCTGGTCTAACGGCTGACTCATCCTGTGGGGATGTTCAGAGTCTGTCTGCACACCAAGCCCTCAGTTTAGGTCATCCAAAATGTGCAGGTCCTGGGGGGTCCTAGGAACTACATGACAGTATTTGATGGTAAGGTTTTAAAAATGTGGCATGTTTTGAGTTTTCATGAGGTACAGATATGGGTTATTGAGTGCATAACAGTGACACCTTCTCCTCTTGTGCTTCACAGTTAGGAAATAGCACCTTAAATGTGTGGGAGGATGTGATGCAGAATGACTTTTGACTGATTAATCAACCTGATTTCAATTGCAGCTAGGAAGTGGAAACTGTGATTTATGAGAATTTCATAATTATGTTTGGCATCTTTCACTGTGGAGTGAACAATGAGAAGGACAACAGAATGGTAAGGGAAATGAGATTAGTAGAAACAGTAGAAAAGAGTGCAGAGATTGGGCATACCATTGAGGTCACCCTGTATATACAGATAAGGCAGATAAGGGAGATAAAAAGGGTACACATGTTTGTGGTCCTAAATGTGTCTCTGCATGCTTAAATAGAGTAAAAAATAATGTGTGTTGCCAGGAAGAGACATATTTGAGAAAGCACGATGCAAAATGTTGTGGCAATCCACAATCTCTTTTTTGGGGCTTGTGTCACACCATTATTTTCCTACATACAGCTCCCCTAAAAGCCTTTGAGGTTCAACCTCTCCTTTTCTTTCCAAAGGTAATCCTAGAATTCCCAGAGAGGACTACCTCATCTGTTTTTCCAGTACGACTCACCAACACATTATGTTTAAGAATGAGTTTCCTATTCAGGGTTTTAGTGCCCTCCACTGTGAAAGTAAGTCCCAAGGATTTAATCTGCTGCTGTCTTGCATCCTGTACTATCTTGCTGATACTTGTTTTCAGAATTAAAGCAGTTTCATTTAGTTTATCTAAGTTAAAATACATCCCACCATACAAATCAAATCAAAAATAATTTATTTCCAAGAAATACATTCTTACAGAAATATTGCACATTACCCAGTTCGTAAGTAAACAATCCAGAATGTCATAAAATTAATAGTGTGCAGCACATTTAGATCAATTTAACCAAAACATGACTTTAGCTAATAGCCTTATAAACACTTAACATTTCCAATGCTAAAAGACAGCAGATGGTCGGCAACCCAAAGTTCCACATATATTAAGAACACATTAAAAAGACAAAAGATGGCAAATTAACCATTAACTTGCAGATCATTTTGCTCAGGTACAACATTGTAAAGTGCAGTGCGCATAGCAGCTTATCACAATCACATGGGTTCTCTTAATCAATCTAATTAACAGGTCGAATTTCTCTTCTCAGGCTAGGTATTTCCAGATCATCCTCTTGATGCGAACAGGACTCAGTTAGGTCTTCGAAACAGTACCGCACACATTAAAAACTTTTTAAAGAAAGATAATAAAAACACCACTCTGCAAGTTTAAGGGTGAGCTGACCTTTATCTTAAAACACTAAGAGGAAGAAAGCTTAACCTGAGATGTTATAATTGTTTGCAGGTATTGACCGGTGGCTATGGCTGCATCCTGGATTCTAAGATCGTACAGCAATTTTAAGCCCATTTCTCTTGACTGAATCCCATACTTTTTGAATACAGGTTAGAGAGTCTTTTCCTTTCCTCAAGGAAGAGTACACATTCCATCAATAGGTGGATCACTGAATATTTCCTACTCTGCTTTCAGGGTCATTGGCAATGGCACTTGTCTATTTTTTTTTTAAACACATCTTATTGAATTTTCACTGCACATAATGGGCCGAAGCCCGCTGTATACTTTATAAAAACACATCTGATCGAAGGTTCCAATAAGTACATATAACCATAAAGCCTGCAAAACCAGCAGGTAGAACAACTGAAACATGACATAGGCAACCCTTGACCTCACTGAGCGCAGGATATCTAGGTATGTGTATGTGGTGACGATAGTGTTGTGTAACTTGGGCATCGTAATAATCAAGTAGATGTATGGGCCGAGTCCTATAGAGGGTCTGTTGGTGGTAAGGGGGATAAATCTATGCCTCTGTAAGTCGCCCAACAGGACCATATTTTTCTATGCTTCCGGGTGCAACCTCGGGCCTGGAAAACCGTGATCTCTGCTCCCATTCATCTGTCCATAGCCTTCTTCCACCCATCTATCACGGGGGGGATGTCCCTTTCCACATTTGGGCAATGTATCCGTTTAGCAAGTGTGATGCCCAGGAAGAGTAAGTGTTGTTTATAGCGGTTCCCCCAATCCCCTCTGTACTATGAAGCAGGAACAACCTAGGGTCAAATGGGAGATCTCACGATAAAACCCGGCCCAGACAGGAGGCAATTTTGCGCCAAAATAGCAGCAGTGCATCAAAAGCTCCAAACCGTGTGCAAGAACGTTCCCTCACATCCCCACACCTAAGGCACGCAGGGGACTGGATGACACCCATCTTCCACAGGCGAGAGCGTGTGAAATATATACGGTGGAGGTATTTAAATTGGATGAGGCGGAAACGTGTAGAGACTGCCGCGCCATGGGGACTGGCGAGGGCCTCCGACCAGTCGTCATCCGTCATGTCAGGTAGGTCTTCTTCCCATGCCCCCCTAGTCTTATGTAATGTAGTGCGGTCGTGGGTGGTCAAAGTCTGATAGATCTGGCAAATATAGTGTGCTCCCAAGTCTCCCATTAGTAGACAACCCTCGAGGGGGTGAAACTCTGGCAGGGCATCAATCGAGTGGATCAAAGGAGTCAGGGCGTGCCTCAGCTGGAGGTACTTATAGAACTGCATCCGCGGTAGCTGGAAGTCTGTTTGCAATTGCTGGAACGATTTGAGAGTAATTCCCTGCATAACATCGCCCAGGGTGGAAACACCCAATAGGTCCCATTTGTGAAACCCAGACAGCGCCGCTACAGGGCACGGATATGTGCCATGCCACAACTGGGTCATCCGTGTCAGGCGGCCCTGCCAACCCATGTTTTTGACCGTGTATCCCCAGAGCTGAACTACCGTTCTGCTGGCAGGATGTAAGAAGTCTAGATTCACGTGGCTGTATAGAAGCCTCTGAAGGGGAGTGCCCTCCATTGCCAAATGCTCAAGTGCAAAAGCTGGGTCCGTGGGTGAATTATACCACCATTCATTAATAGTCAAGAGATAGGATGCTGCATAATATGCATACACATCTGCCTCTGCAATACCCCCGCAGTATGTTGACTGTGTACAAGTATGCAGCGCCACCCGGATGGCACCTCCGTTCCATAAAAACCTATTTTGGATTGCATGGACTTGGGCGAACCATGTACGGGGTATATTATATGGGAAGTTTTGTAGTCGATAGAGTATTCGAGGCAGGGAGACCATTTTAAAAATCGCTGATTGCCCATATAATGATAGCGGTAGATGGGACCAGATCGCGGTCTCGTCGCGCAGACTAGTGAGGAGTGGGTTAATGTTATGTGTCCATGAAATCTTAGGACAGGGTGAGATAAAGACTCCTAGATATTTAAAACCGTCGGTCGCGTGGGACAACTGTGCGGCCTATATTCCGCGTCCCTGGTCACTGCATAGAGGAAAGAGTACTGATTTTGAAGGATTAATACCAAGTCCCAAGGTCTCTCCGAATACCCAGAGAATCTGGAGAATTAGGGGTTCCGAAAACCACGGGTTGGTCATAAAAAACAGCACATCATCTGCATATAATGCGATCCTGTCGGATTGCTTCCGTGACCACTCAAACCCACGGACAAAAGGATCGCGCTGCACCCAGGCCGCCAGAGGCTCCACGGCCAGGGCAAACAACAGCGGAGACAAAGGACAGCCCTGCCTTGTGCCACGGCCTATAGGGAAGGATGCCGAACAGTGTCCTGCAATCCGGACTGAGGCCGAGAGTTCGGTGTAGAGTAGCTGAACATATGCCAGAAATCACGGACCAAAATTGATAGCTTTGAGGAGTTGAAACAAATACGTCCAACTTAAGGAATTGAACGCCTTGTCTATGTCGGCCAACAGAGTAGCAGCTTGGCGGCCCAGCTCTTGGGCCTTCGCTATGGTGTTGTGGACACGCCGGATGTTATGTCTAGTGGACCAATGTGGCATGAAGCCGGACTGATCAGGATGAATCAGCTCGTGAATGCACGTCCGCAGGCGGTCTGCAAAGACTTTGCCCAGAAGATTGGGCTCAAAATTGATAAGGGAGATAGGATGATACGAGGATGGGTCTTCCGGAGGGTGGCTGGGTTGAAGAAACAGGACGATTTCGGCATGACGCCAATCCGGGGGTAGTATGTGTTGTTCGAAAGCGCTATGGAGTGCTTCGAGCAAATGTGGACCCAACGTGACCATATGTGACCTTAGAAATTCACTTGGGAATCCGTTGAGGCCGGGAGCGCGGCCCGGGTGTATGCTGGCCAGCGCAGCACTGAGTTCGTCTACCATTATGGGGGCATCTAACTGGTCTTGTGTATGGTCTGAGAGTTTTTGAGGTGGAATATCAGTTAAAATTCTTCTATCAGGGCACTCCAGGTGTGTTCCCGTCACATGTAAAGTGAGGCATAGTACTCTGCAAACACCTGAGCCACCGCTACAGGGGGACGAGCACAGAGCTCCATATGCATCCCAGAGCATTGGGACTGCGGCGGGGGACTTTGCGGCCTGGCACAGTCGATGGAGCATTTTGCTAGACTTATCACCCCATTGGTAGATCATGTATTGTGACGCAAGCCAGATCTCTCGCGCTTCATTGGTGAGATGTTGATGTATTTGTTGTTGTGTCTGGAGTAGATTACGTTGTATGGATGGACTGGAATCTGTGACGAGTTGGGCTTCAAGGAACCTCTGACGGTTTTCCAGTTCAACAAGTTGTGCGATGCGTTTGCGCTTTTCGCCCGCACTAAAGTTTATGTCTACCCTGCGAATTGTGGGCTTAAGGGCTTCCCCTCAGGGTAACCTTGGACGGGGCCGAGACTGTGCTGGACGCAAGATAATCTGAAACGGCCTGACTTAGGATATCTTGATAATCTGGGTCACGGAGGTGCCACGGAGACATACGCCACCTCAAAGGGGGCTTTTGAGATCCTATGCAGAGTTTAAACAAGAATGGGGAATGGTCGGACAGTCCCCTGGGCAAAATAGAGATATGTGATATTCTGTGTATGTAACTATGTGGTACGAAAACGTAATCTAATCGTGGTAGCGAGCCATGTACGGCGGATAAGAATGTAAACCCTGTCTCAGAGGGATGGTAGGCATGCCATATATCAGACCACCCCAATGTAGTAGCCAGGAGATGTAGTTTGGATCTGCCCATCTGCGGTTCGCCTCTCGGCTCGTGCCGACGGTTTAGGAGTGACATGACGTCGTTCCAATCCCCACCCAGTAGCGTCAGGCTTTCCGGGAGTTCCCCCTCAAAGCTGTGTGATTCTATCAATAAAAGTGTTTCCCAGAGGGGAGGGCATATATGCTGCCGATGTTTACGCGCTCGCCATGCAGCGTCCCAGATATGATGGTGTAACGTCCACCTGGGTCCAACCAGTGTTTGGAGGGAACGAACGTGACTCGGCAGTGTATAAGGATAGCTGTGCCCCGGGATCCCCTAGTGAACCCTGAATGATATATGATATGGTACCCAAATCTAGTGAGGCATGGAGTTTTATTACCTAGGAGATGGGTATACTGCAAAAGAAGGATGCCTGCCTCACAGTGCTTGGCTTGTCGAAGAACAGCGCCCCTCTTAATTTTATTGAGCAGCCCTCTTACATTTCAAGATACTATGGTCAATTCCCGGGGTTGGGGAGTACATGTATGTGCCATCATCAATCGTCTGTGTAAGAACCCTTTTCAGTTGCGTTCGTGAAGTCGTGGTGTAATCCCTGTGTACATGTGAGAACTACAACAATGAATACTGGAAACATCTGAAATTTCCCGTCCCCCCATCCCCCACCCTGATGCTGCCACCAACAAGGAGCATCTGTCGTGGAGGAGAAGAACCCGGGGCCCCAACCGGAGGTCCCAGGGGACCTCGTCCACTCATACCCAAACTTCCCATGAAACGTGAACATAAATGTCCAGGGGCGTGATGGTTCTGTGACATGGCATCCAAGCCAGCATAGTGCTTCAAACGGTGCAGAGTTCACTAGGAGGATGTCAGACCAAGCATGGCCGGGAGCTGGAGAGATGCAGGCGATTAGCCCGTGTTAAGATTCCTCGTCCTGGGCCTGAGAACGCCAATTGGATCTCGATCTATGTCTTTTCTTGGAATTGTTCCTCTTTTGCCTGTTTCGCTGTAAGCCCTGAGAGGAGTCAGAATCCAGTGGTGGCGGTGTATGTGGTTTAAGGTGTGTCGTTTCGTCTGCCCAGTCCAAGACCGCCTCCGGCGAGTTGAAGAAGTATGACTTAGAGTTATATGTGACTCTCATTCGGGCTGGATATAATAGCATGTATTGTATGTTGAGGTCTCTAAATCTGTGTTTTGCTGCTGTGAAAGACTGGCGCTGCTGTTGCACCAGCCTAGTGTAATCTGGGAAAATCATGATGGGGCACGATTCGAAGAGTAGCTGGTCCTTGTGGTTCCTGGCATATTGTAGAATGACGTACCGGTCTGCATAGTTCAGCAGCTTGGCAATTACCAGTCTCGGACTTTCTCCCGGGGTGACTTCATGGTCAGTGCCTGATGTGCCCTCTACACAACAAAACAAGTGTACAGTGAGGCCTCTGGCAGGAGGGAGTGCCTTCAACCATTCTGTAAGGAAACGGTCCATGGACGGGCCCTCGCACCCCTGCAGCGCAGATTATTGGACTGGGATCGGCTCTCAGCGTCTTTCACATGGGACGCCAACTCCTGCGCAACCACAGTGAGTTTATTCACCTTCTTTTGCAGGGCCGTTACTGTATCTTCGACCGTTGAGATGCGTGTCTCCGCCTCCATGATGCGGTCCACAGCTTTCCGGAGATCTTGACATGGAAATGATACTTCGGACACTACAGCGCCGATCTTTGTGTCAAGGGTATCTTGAGCTTGAGTAATTGCCGCCATGAGCGCCGCATTGTCTGAAATCTCCCCTCCAGTAGCGCCTCCCGGGTCAGCAGTAAATTGGTCTAGAGAGCTTTGCTTGGGGCTGGAGCCCCCCTGCTTGTCCTTCCCCATACTGACGGGGGAAAGAGGTGTCTTGACCCAGCAGCAGCGATGACCTAACGCCTGTGCAATGTCGTGGCAGGACTAATCAATACTGGACGTTGGGGGTTGCCCGTCCGGGCGTCTCATAGATCTCATCGAGCGACGACACCGCAGGCCGGGCCTCACGGAATCTGGCCCACCTCTGACCACAAGCTGCACCACGCCTAGCCTGGCCGCTTCCGTAGTCCTAGGTGGCCAGCCAACTTGACCCCCTAACGGGATCAGACTCACCGGACCCCCGACCCGCAGCCCGCCCCAGTGGAGACCGTGTGCCATTGATGTGTTACTGCTGCAGGTAAGCCACCCCTGCTGTCCTCCTGGCCGCCCCACGCCGGTGCTCCCTCTATCCACCGCTATAGCTGCTGGGCCCCACCAATCGCGTCGTCAAGGCCGAGCAGGGCAGCCCCGCAGGGAGCCACTACGCGTCCCCGGTTGCCTGGGTGCCGCCGCACCAGCAACTTAACGAGTTCCCATGGAGCCGCGGGCCTGCAGACACCCCCTGATCGGCCAAGGCTCAGGCCGCCACCGCCTCGGCAGCAGTCCGCAGCGAATGCAGCCTCACCTCTGGGGGGTTCGATTCAGCCCCCGCGTGCCTCCCGGGTTGAGCCAGGCTCCAGGCTTCTGGCCCTGGGAAGGCGTCAGCCTTGTGTGAGCCCAGGCCCTTGATACACACTAGTCCGAAGCGATTCTGGGCTCCTGATTGTTCCTGGCCGTTGGTATGGCCGATGTGCTCCGCTGGAGAAGGATTTTGCCGGATTATGGCGGATTAATGGCTTGGATGCTTGGAGCCTTGTCAGGCTACATGCGCCATGTTGGCTATCCAAGCCATGACCCCGTTTATTTTGGGTTTTAACTCCGATATTCACCAACCCGGTTCGATTCCCAACCTCAGCTGCACTATTTTGTTCCATAAGGACTTATCCAGAATTGCATACAGATACGGGAAGAGATCCATGCTCTCCTGCGCAGCTAAAAAGAGGATAACTGAACTCTTAACTTTGAGATACTGAAGGTCCTCTTTCCAACTGGTATCAATAGCGCATTGTCTGAGAGGGTTCTTTGTATGACTAACTTGAGCTAATGTCCCTCCCTCAGTGCGCAAATCTGTAACTTCCAGGTGCTTTAACATTTCTATCACAGGGTTCCTTAGTAGGGAAGGTTGCCAGTAGCTCTGGTAAAATTAGCATCGAAAATTTCTTGCCGGGGGCCACGCTTTTAATTGACAAATAGAAGCATAAAGCTCTGGCGTCTGCCAGCACACTCCAAGCTACTGTTCTCAACTCCCTTCTGATGGTTTGTATCATAGCATTTTTCAGTACACCTAGGAGCATTTTTAACTAATTGCTTTCTAAGCCATCCCAAGCAACCCACCCATCCATTGCCAACACCTCTGCACCATAAAGAGCCTGAGGTATTAATTTGCCTTGTATCACTTTACCTAGTGGCTCAAAGGTATAGCTACCAAATTTGCGGTTGAACTTGTTCAGCCATTCACTTTGGTTGTAAGCACAAGTCTCCAGGAGGCCACATGTTTATTGCACCTCAGATCATGAGAAAATGTCATGCCCAGATACTTATACTACCAAACCTGCTCCAACTGCACATTACCTAAGAGCCAAGCAAAATTTGTTTTCTTCCTAGCAAAAAACAAGGGGGCATATTAGCAAGACCGGCGATAAAATTATCGCCGTTTTAGCGGCAGGAAACTGCCGCTAAAACGGCGATAATGGGCTTGCTAATATGCGTTATAGAATTCAATAGAAGCCCAGGTTAGATGTGCAGGACATCTAACCTGGGCTTCTATTGGAATTCTATAACGCATATTAGCAAGCCCATTATCGCCGTTTTAGCGGCAGTTTCCTGCCGCTAAAACGGCGATAATTTTATCGCCGGTCTTGCTAATATGCCCCAAGGTTTTTGATTGATCAACATTTATTGTCAATTTGTTTTCCAGACAATAAGCATTCAGAACTTTTATTTTTGTTTGGAGCCCTATAGGCGTTAGGCCCATCACCACCAGATCATCTGCACACATTAGGCAGCTGGTATGCCACCATATCAATTTTTGTAACATTTCAATTATCACTTCTTTGAAAGCAATAAAACTCTTGGGCATACATTCCTAGGCAATTCCTCTCTTCTTTCTTCCTTGAAATGCCAGGGACAGTGGAAGTGACATCACATACCCTTTGACCTTAATGACATCACAGGAAGTGACATCAGGAATTAGTGTCATATGACCTTAACCCTGAAGTTCTGTAATTACCACACGATCAGTATAACACTGAAAAAGGGACCTTTTTAGAAACCCCCTATATTAGGGTACTGATATGATCTTTGAAAATGGTACTTACCCTGACTTGGTGTGAGCCAGACCAATTCTTGGTGGACTTCGGAAGGGGGATCCCTCCAAGAACATTTTTCAAAAATAGGGGCAAACAGTGTATTAAAAATCACAGTTTTAACATAAATTTGCTAAAATGCCATTGGTCCTGAAATTAACTCATTCATATTCAAGTCATTTCAAGGTGTGCCACGCCAATGAAACCTGAACTTCTCCAGGAGTTCACTGCATCATTTTCAGAGTGTGCTACATATGCCCCTTTATATAAAAAAACAGCTCCATTTTGGCAGGGCCCTGCATATGCCAAAAATGACCTGCAATATCCCAGTGTTAGATTGTTGCAATGAATGCCAACATATACTTTGGATTACCTCTATGTCAAGTTACCACTAGTAAGCCAGGAACAGTATTTTTTCATGGTTGTCCCCCTCCCATATATAATGGTTTTCCTCCCTTATGCCAAGAGGTAGCTACTATGGGCTAGCACTAACATCTTGCATTGGTGCCTCGTATGCCAACAGTTCCCTTACGTGTGCCACAGCTAGCATTTTTCCATGGGTGCCCATTAAGCCAAGAATTACCTCCAGTATGCCAGTAGCAGTATTTTTCAAAGGTGCCTGTCATGCTAACAATTGTCGCAGATATGCCAGTAGCAGTAATTTTGCATGGGTGTCTCTATAAGCCAAGAATTAATTTCATTATACCAGGATCAATTACAGATTAGCAAGCATAACACCATATTTTCACTCATGCTCACTTACATTCACTCACTCACACTCATTCTCACTCACACTCTATCATTCATTCTTACTTGCACTCATTTATTCTCACTCACTGTTAGACCTGGCATCCTTGGCGTGGTTTTACCCTGTCTTTTTGCCTCTGCCTCCTATATTTTTGCTATGTGTTGCATTTCGTTTTTGCTGGTCTAGAAGCTTTGGGCACTTTGCCACTGCTGATCAGTGCCAAAGTGCAAGGGCTCCCTATGTAAATTGTGCATATGGATTGGTGTTTCCATGATTGGCTTGTTTGACTTACTACTAAGTCCCTAGTACAGTGCACTGTATGTGCCAAGGATCTGTAAGTCAAATGCTGCTAGTGGGCCTGCAGCACTGATTGTGCCACCCAAACAAGCAGCCTTTCAAAGGGGTCTCAGACCTGCCACTGCAGGGTCTGCGTGCAGTCTCTTTTGCCATGTCAACCTGGCAAGTGCACCCACTTGCCAGGCCCTTACTTTCTTTTTTATTACCTGTGAGTCACCCCTAAGGTAGGCCCAAGGTACCCCTGTGGGCAGGGTGCAGTGTATGTGAAAGGTAGGACATGCACTGGTTTGTGTGAGACATGTCCTGATAGTCAAATACAGTGTATTTCGTTTTTCACTATGGAAAGGCTATCTGTCCCATAGGATAGATTGGGAGTTCATTTATAACATCTTATAAATATACCTTCCCATTGGGACAAGATAGAAAGATGGAGTTTAGTATGCCTGAACTCAGAATATAAAAAGGCATCTTTTAGTAAAGATCATCTTTATATTGTGTGTTTCAAAATACCACTTAGCCATCCTGTGTGCCTCTGCTGGTTTGTGGATTGACTGTCTGGCTTTGGAGTGACAGGGGTTGGGGATGTGCATTCTCTTCAGACAGCCATTGGGGGGGTTGAGGTGTGTCCTGCCTTTCCTGGATGAGTCAGGGCTGGGCTGAATAGACCTAGGCTGCATTTAGAGTAGTGGGAGGAGATTTCATTACACCTGAATAGGACTGGTCTGCCTTGGACAAAGCTGTCTCCACCTCCTGCCAGGAAGCTGGGTCAGAGAGGACAGAACTGGCTTGGACTGAGCACAGACACTCTCTGCTACAAGAGAACAAAGGGAAAGGTAGTATAAATATCGGGGTCCAGACCCCAGGACTTCAGAACTTGTTTGGATCAAGGAACCTGCCAAGAAGGAGACCTGGGGAAGCTGTGAGGAGAGACTGCCTCTTTGCTGTATGCTTTGCTGTGTTGGCCTGCAGTAGCTGCTTCTGCCTTGGGCAGAGAAAGGACTGGTTGAACTGTCTGCACTTCTTTGTTTGAGTTTCTCCAAGGGCTTGAGTTAGAGCTTGCCCCCTGTTCAAGAAATCTCAGGAACAGCAAAGACTTCACTTTCCTCTGGGTACCACCTCTGGGACCGTGTGTCTCAGTTGCCACAGAGGGAAACTGCAACCCGACGCCTCTACCAAGACTGCCGGCAGTTCTGTGACCTGAAGGCACTGCGGAGGGCCCCTCCACACTTTGCACCGTAACCGTGGTCTCAGCGACAATGATCGCTGCCGCCACTGAGCCACTGATTGCACTGCATCCTGTGGGCACCGCACACCACAACTCCTAGCTTCACTCTGCCGTCCTGGTCTCACCTACGATACTGTTGCCAGCTGACATCACTGCCATGGTCTGCACTGTGGTCTGGGGGCACCGCTCGTAAGCTACACAAAGCACCGCCCCATCCAACACCGCAGCCGTGGCCCACCGACACTAGCTCCCATTAACCTGCCCTGCCGCCTACACTGTAACCTGTCAGCACCGCAACGAGCACCGCCCCACTTTGCACTGCTGCCCGGTTCTCACCGACGCCACTGGACAACCGCCACCAAGCCGCTGCCTGCACCGCGACCTGAGGGCACCGCATTCCACACCACTCCACTTCACACTGTGACGGTTGCCGTGACCAGCCTGCACCGATGCGGTCGGCCGGAACTAATGGTACTATTTACAAGCCTTCTGACACCGACACCAGTCCGTAGTACCGATGTAGTCAACCGAAACTGCTGGATTTAGTTGTCTTCAGCACCGTGGTAGCACCGGACGGTGCTACCGTCTTTAAGGAACTTTAAGGTTATTCTTGCAAAGTGCATATTTTGATTATTGTATGTTGGATTATTGTCGTTTTAGTCTTGTTTGGTTTCGGTAAAGATTACTTATTTTTCTAAACTGGTGTGGTTCCATTTGTAGTGTTTTCACTGTATTACTGTATGTGTGCACCAATGCTTTACACACTGCCTCTGAGATAAGCCTGCCTGCTCATGCCAAGCTACCAAAGGGGCGAGCAGGGGTTGTCTAAGGGCGTAACTCCCTTACCCTGACTAGAAACAAGTGTCCCTACTTGGGAAAAGGTGCAAACCATTGCCAACTGGAGACCCCCATTTCTAACACTCACTATTAGCACTTGCTCTACCTCACTCTCTCTCATTCCTCTAACTCATTCATATTTACTCATACTCATTACACTCACTTCATCATTCTCACTCCTTCTCACTTATTCTCACACAATCTGATTAATTCTCTCTCTTTCATCCATACTCACTCCCTCACATTCACCCTAAATCTCATTCACTCATACTTACTCCTGTTCACTCACTCTTATTGTCACTCATTCTAGCTCACTCATAACCACGACACTCAATCTCACTTACTCTCACTTGCTACCTGTCACTGACTGTCAATCACTTCCTGTCACTGACTCTCCCTAATTTTTACTCACACAGAAGCTCACAGATACAAACATGCTCATAAAAACCCTCTTGCACGCAAACACACTCTCAGCCCAAAACACACACACACAAGATATTTAAAAACGTTTCTTTACTTACAACTGCCATGGAAGCACTAGTTCTAGCTCTTGATGCTTCAACTTTTACTACACGAATAGTGAAAAATTAACTATTATTCACTAGTAGTTTATTTTTAAAAAATGAGCAAAAAATGAAGCTGGAGCATGATGCTCATAAGTGCAATCTTCCTCTATCTTATTGGCACTGATTTTGCTTCCTCTGAGGCCAGATGTCACAAAAGCAGTTCTAGGGGTCTCAAGGAGCAAGCCAGGAGTCCTAGCTGCAGCCCTGGGAACACCTAAATAAAGTCCATGCTGTCTTTGATGAGGCCCGTAGGGTACATTCCAAAATACAATTTTATAATGCCTGGATTATGGCAATAGGCAATACTTTGCGGTCCCTCTTTCAATAGTATGCAGACTATGGGACAGTGCCAGCATGGCTGCTAAAAACCCTCTCCTCTTGGGCATCCACAATCATAACACTATGCACTTTAAGATCTATAATGGCTGCTTGTGGCAGGATATATTTATTTCACGTCACTCTGCATGAGCAATCAGGCCATCAATGGCACTGGACAAAGTTTCTTACAACACAAATATTACACCTACCACTCTAGCAGGCCCCTCAGAACCAGCCTGCCCCTCACTATTGATCATCCACAGGTTCAGAATGTAGAGCATTGGCAGTAATGTCTTTTCAAGACTGATAGCAAAGCTGTGGAGTGCACTTTCAGAAAACATGGGAAACTTTCTCAACCTTCTGGAGTTGTAAAGAACTGTAAAGAATGGGCTGTTCCTAAACTTTTGAACCCGACTTAAATTTAAGTTTCTCCTACCCCAGGCTTATCCCATAAACTGACACTGAATGTCTTTCCATTTAGAATTCAGTCCAATTGCTGGAGATCTCTGCACATGTAGGTGTAGGGTGTATTCGTGTCGTGAGCCACTTACCTGAAGTCCAGGAGGTTCCAATGGGGCGACGTTGTACATCTAATCCTTCTGAGGACTAACCTCTGTAACAGCTGATGAATGCTGCAACTGCGATAGTCCTCAAAGGGAAGGAGGGTTGGGATTGAGAGAAGATAAGACAGAGAATATACTGTGGACTGGATATGTCTCCTGGCCATGGGTGTTTCTGGAGAGCTGGTTTCCACTGAGATGCGACGTTCACAGCGTGATTTATATCTGTTAATGACAGGCACAATTAGCACATGCACCACATACTACACCACATTATCTGAGTTATTCCTCATGTACCATCACCCAACACACATACCATTGTTGATCAGATCAGTCTTTGCATTGTACAGACAACAGTTCTGGTACTCTTCTCTGGGGCCATCCCTGCAGCCGAAGGCAGTGGTAAAAAATTTAGGTGTCTGGATCGACAATGCCTTGACATTTGAAGCACAGGTGAATTTGGTGGTAGGCACCTGTTGTCGACTCCTACTTGGGCTCAAACCTATTCTTGGATTTTTTTACTCTCACACACGTCAGGTTATTATTCAGTCCACCATACTTTGAAGGTTACACTACTGTAATATACTGTATTTAGGATCTAATACAACGGTGACCAGAAGACTTCAGCTGGCCCAAAACGCTGCGGCAAGGCTGCTACTCTCCCTCCCAAGGTTTTATTTGGTCTCTAGCTTCATCCAAATGCTGCATTGGCTCCCTGTGGATAAACAAGTCCATTTCAAGGTCCTGTGCAATTCACATAAAATCCTAGCCTCTCAGGGTCTTCCCAATTTGTCCAATTTGCTTCACCCTTACCTGCCCTTGCGGGCTCTGTGCTCAGCCAACCTCAACTTGGGATGCGTCCCATGTGTCAGAAAAGAAAGAGCAAGTCAAGTCAAAATTTAACTTTATTCGGCTGATTATAGCCATCAAAGTACAAATAACAAAACAGGATAGATCAAATCTACAATCATAAAATACATAAATGTAAAATCAGTTAAGATCCCCCGTCTTGTAACAATGTAGCAGACATAAAAGTAAAAAAAAAACATAAGACAGTTATTAATCTCCGTAGAGACCTGCTCCACTCAAAATTCATTATCTACAATGGAATAAAATACACTCCATCGAGTAATACAACACTTCATACAAGAATAAGCACACCTCAAGGATCCATGACACATAATTAGGCCTGGGAGTGAATAATTAAATAAGATAAAAATTAGCCCAACTTACACTTGTCCAACTTTACATATAAGAACATAAGAATAAGTATTTAAATAACGTGATTCAAAGCCATGTCCACAGGGGAATTCATGAGTGACCTATTCCTATGCCTAATTGCTCCTGTTAGGAAACTTGCTACCCCATAACAGACCATAGGTGACGCTAGCATTTGTAAATATACCAGCGCCGGCCTAACTTGTTCAAAGTTACAACCTCTAAGCAAAGGAATGATACATTTTCTGCGCAGAGAATTGTAATATGCACAGAAGAATATTATATGAAGAGTATTCTGGTCCGAGAAATTATCACAGGGACAGGGATTTAATGTTCCTTCTTTGAAAAACCCTTTAGGAAAAGCAAGGAGCAAGGGAACCATATTCAACCTAAATCTTGTCAAAACAAAAAGATGGTACGGTTTGTTTATATAAGATAAATATGGTTGCATCTGTCGACCCAGGCTCAGTGTAACAAATCTTCTCACCATGGGTTTTTTCAATTCATTCTCCTCCCTTAGTACTCTTCGTCTGTCTAAAAACTGCTGCTTGAGGTCTCTAATGGCTTGTTTACCCAATGCTATAGGGCTCAAAAATAAATCTGGGCAGCCAAGGGTTTCCATCTGGTCCTTAATATATCTAATCCACGGAATGTCTAACACCTTTTCTAGGGTGAGACAATCTTGGATGATCAATTGGTTAAGATTTGGCGTAGGTTGTGCCCAAATTCTCAGCCAACGCAATAAAGGGGCAACCGCAATCTGGTCAGAAATAAAACCTGCGCCTAATTCCTCATGTATGTTAAAAATTGGTGTGGAAGTTGGGACCGAGAGCAATCTACGCAGAAAGGTGTTTTCGGCCCCTGAATTTCTCTGACGTCTGTGTAACCCCAGATGTCACACCCATAAGTCACCATGGGGAGACACTTAGCATTATAGATCTTCATAAGTGCGGGGAGTGGTTTTGATCCTATTCTTTTTGCAAAGTCTAAAGTGGCCCCCGATGCTCTAGCTAATACATTCTTTTTGTGTGCACGCTGCGTGCACCATGAGCGCCGGTCATCAAAGAGCACCCCTAAATATGGAAAAGCGGGGACTTTTACTAACTCTAGTCCCTTGCAATAGAATTTAACCTTCATTGCCCTCCTTGAACCTATGGACATAGCATGTGACTTTTTAAAATTAGTGATTAAGTCCAATGACTCCATAAAATCTATAAAACAATTTAAAAGCATTTGCAGCCCCCTTGCAGTCCTGGCCACCAACACCGCGTCGTCAGCATACAAAAATGCGGGAATCATTTTGGTGCCAGCTCTAGGGATATCTTTACAGCAAGAAATCAGAGAATCCCCTAACTTATTAATATAGAGGGTGAACAGCAAGGGGGCCAAAATGCACCCCTGCCGGACCCCTCTTTTTACTACCCATGAATCGGTCAGTCTACCATCTTCATTAAAACGCACTGCCGCTGTTGTGTTTTCATGGATGGCTGCCAAAAATGAGATCAAGTCAACATCTAGCCCTATATCTTGAAGGATCACCCAGAGTTTTGATCTGTTAACCAGGTCAAAAGCCGAGGTTAGATCCATAAAGGCCAGATGGAGGTCCCCGTGCTTTGCGACTGTATACTTCCCTATCACCAAATGGAGATTCAGGCATTGGTCCAGCGTACCTTTCCCCTGCCTAAAACCATATTGGAGATCTGAAACAATACTTGCTTGATCAAGCCACTCTGTTAGGCGTGCCAGGACAACTTTCCCCATAATTTTGGCCGCGGAGTCAAGGAGCACACACACACCGGAATAGGAATAGTAAATGTTATCCCTCCTGAGTCCAATTCTATCCCTACTGTTGCACCGACTGGAGTGGGAATAGTAAATGTAACCCCTCCTGAGTCCAACGCTTTCCCTACTGTTGCACTGACTGAGGTGGGAATAACATATTTTACCCCTCCTGAGTCTACCGTTTTCCCTAATGTTGCACACACTGGAGTGGCAATAGTACATCTTAACCCTGCTGAGTCCAACGCTTTCCTTACTGTTCCTTACTGTTGCACACACTCGAGTGGGAAAAGTAAATGTTACCCCTCCTGAGTCTAACGCATTCCCTACTGTTTCAAAGACTGGAGTGGGAATAGGGAATTTAAGTCCCACTGAGTTCAACGCTTTCCCTACTGTTGCAAAGACTGGAGTATGAAGAGCAAATTGTACCCCTATTGAGTCCAATGCATTGCCTACTGTTGCAAACACTGGAGTGGAAATAGTAAATTTGACCCCTCCGGAGTCTAATGCTTCCCTAGTGTTGCACACACTGGAGTGGGAATAGTACATTTTATACCTCCTGAATCCAAGGCTTTCCCTACTGTTGCACCGACTGGAGTGGCAATAGTAAATTTTACCCCTCCTAAGTCCAATGCTTTCCCTACTGTTGTACTGACTGGAGCGGCAATAGTAAACGTTACCCCTCCTGAGTCTAACGCTTTCCCTACTGTTTCACAGACTGGAGTGGGAATAGCAAATTTAACCCCTCCTGAATCCAAGGCTTTCCCTACTGTTGCACTGACTGGAGTGGCAATAGTAAATTTTACCCCTCCTAAGTCCAATCCTTCCCCTACTGTTGCACAGACTGGAGTGGGAATAGTAAATGTTACCTTTCCTGAGTACAGTGCTTTCCCCACTGTTGCACCGACTAGAGTTGCAATAGTAAATGTTTCCCCTCTGGTGTCTAACACTTTCCCTACTGTTGCACCGACTGGAGTGGGAATAGTAAATGTAACCCCTCCTGAGCGCAACGCTTTCCCTCCTGTTGCACTGACTGATGTGGGAATAATATATTTTACCCCTCCTGAGTCCATTGTTTTCCCTACTGTTGTACACACTGGAGTGGGAATAGTAAATGTTACCCCTCCTGAGTCTAAGGCTTACCCTACTTTTTCACAGACTGGAGTGGGAATAGTAAATTCAACCCCTCCTGAATTAAACGCTTTCCCTACTGTTGCACCGACTGGAGTGGCAATAGTAAATTTTACCCCTCCTAAGTCCAATCCTTTCCCTACTGTTGCACAGACTGGAGTGGGAATAGTAAATGTTACATTTCCTAAGTACAGTGCTTTCCCCACTGTTGCACCGACTAGAGTTGGAATAGTAAATTTTTCCCCTCTGTTGTCTAACGCTTCCCTACTGTTGCACCGACTGGAGTGGGAATAATACATTTTACCCCTCCTGAGTCCACCATTTTCCCTACTGTTGCACACACTGGAGTAGCAATAGTACAACTTACCCATCCTGAGTCCAATGCTTTCTTTACTGTTGCACACACTGGAGTGGGAATAGTAAATTTTACCCCTTCTGGATCCAACGCTTTCCCTACTGGTGCACACACTGGAGTCGGAATAGTACATTTTACCCCTCCTGAGTCCAACGCTTTCCTTACTGTTGCACACACTGGAGTGGGAATAGTAAATGTTACCCATCCTGAGTCTAAAGCTTTCCCTACTGTTGCACACACTGGTGTGAGAATAGTAAATTTAACCCCTCCTGAATCCAACGCTTTCCCTACTGTTGCACCGACTGGAGTGGGAATAGTAAATGTTACCCCTCCCGAGTCCAACGCTCTCCCTACTGTTGCACACACTGGAGTGGAATTAGTAAACGTTACTCCTCCTGAGTCTAAAGCTTTCCTTACTGTTGCACAGACTGGAGTTAGAATAGTAAGTTTAACCCCTCCTAAGTCCAACGCTTTGCCTAGTGTTGCACACACTGAAGCGGGAATAGTAATGTTACCCCTCCTGAGTCCAATGCTTTCCTTCCTGTTGCACAGAATGGAATGGGAATAGCAAACTTAACCCTTCCTTAGTCCAATGCGTTCCCTAATGTTGCACAGACTGGAGTGGGAATAGGACATTTTAGTCCCACTGAGTTCAACGCTTTCCCTACTGTTGCAAAGACTAGAGTAGGAAGAGTAAATTGTACCCCTATTGAGTCCAACGCTTTGCCCACTGTTGCACAGACTGGAGTGGAAATAGTAAGTGTGGCCCCTCTGGAGTCCAATGCTTTCCCTACTGTTGCACCGACTGGAGAGGCAATAGTAAACGTTACCCCTCCTGAATCCAACCCCTTCCCTACTGTTGCACCGACTGGAGTGGCCATAGTAAATGTTACCCCTCCTAAGTCCAATCCTTTCCCTACTGTTGCACAGACTGGAGTGGGAATAGTAAATCTTACCTTTCCTAACTACAGTGCTTTCCCCACTGTTGCACTGACTGATGTGGGAATAATATATTTTATCCCTCCTGAGTCCATCGTTTTCCCTACTGTTGTACACACTGGAGTGGGAATAGTAAATATTACCCCTCCTGAGTTCAACACTTTCCCTACTGTTGCACTCACTGGAGTGGGAATAGTAAACGTTACCCCTCCTGAGTCTATCGCTTTCCCTACTGTTTCACAGACTGGAGTGGGAATAGTAAATTTAACCCCTCCTGAATCCAACACTTTCCCTACTGTTGCACCGACTGGAGTGGCAATAGTAAATTTTACCCCTCCTAAGTCCAATCCTTTCCCTACTGTTGCACAGACTGGAGTGGGAATAGTAAATGTTACCTTTCCTGAGTACAGTGCTTTCCCCACTGTTGCACCGACTAGAGTTGGAATAGTAAATATTTCCCCTCTGGTGTCTAACGCTTTCCCTACTGTTGCACCGACTGGAGTGGGAATAGTAAATGTAACCCCTCCTGAGTCCAACGCTTTCCCTCCTGTTGCACTGACTGGAGTGGTAATAATACATTTTATCCCTCCTGAGTCCACCATTCTCCCTACTGTTGCCAACACTGGAGTAGCAATAGTACATCTTACCCCTCCTGAGTTCAACGCTTTCTTTACTGTTGCACACACTGGAGTGGGAATAGTAAATTTGACCCCTTCTGAGTCTAACGCTTTCCCTACTGTTTCACAGACTAGCGTAGGATTAGTAAATTTAACCCTTTCCGGATCCAACGCTTTCTCTACTGGTGCACACACTGGAGTCGGAATAGTACATTTTACCCCTCCTGAGTCCAACGCTTTCCTTACTGTTGCACATACTGGAGTGGGAATAGTAAATGTTACCCCTCCTGAGTCTAAAGCCTTCCCTACTATTGCACAGACTGGAGTGAGAATAGTAAATTTAAACCCCCTCCTGAGTCCTTTTTTTTAAAAATTATATTTTATTGTCAATTGTAAACACATAATACACAATATAAGAAAAGACCATTATTTTATCCCAATAAAACCCCCACACCCCGCCCACCCCAGCTACACATTTAAATGACATATTTTTTATCATTGGTACTGGATTTGTTACAAAGCAAACTCATTTGTTCCATACAGATTAATACACCACGAAGAGAGAGAGAGGAATCGAAAACGAAACAGAAAGAAGAAAATATAAACATGTCCAATGAGGACAAGCAAAGTGCATGGATTCTTTATACACACCAGGATAAAGTGCATCATGCCTAACATCAACCACTCCTTGATTCTATCCAGTCCAGTAACGGACCCCATCTCCTAATGCCCTTCCTCTTGCTCCGAATCCCCTTCCATAGAAAGATTGTCTTTTCTAGATTACAGATTGCCAACACCCTAGCTAACCATTGTTGAAACACTGGTGGATTACTGTCTAACCAAGCCGAGGCAATACATAACCGGTAAATGGTCATGGTAATAAAGACCAACCCTCTACCTCTTACCAGTCTCTCAGTTTCAGGCACTCCCAGGAGAATCACAGCTGGGGTTAGGGATACCTGAATATTTAATTTGTTGGAAAAGAAATCAGTGATCTGAGATTTTATGAGAGATAGCGACGGGCAAGTGTCAAAAATGTGTACTATATCGGCTCCCCTCAATTGACATCTGGGGCATCAGGTACCTTTACCGTCCCCCATTTTATAATCCTGCTAGGAGTGTAATGTAAATTGAAGCACGTTTTATAATACTGCACGTGTAATTTAGATGATATAAACGATGATTGAGCCAGAGTACAAGATTCCCGAAAGCAGGCATCTGAGATGGCCAGCTGTTCTTGCCATCTCAAAGACTGTTTGTCAATATCATCCTTCATGTGTTTGTAAAGAAGGGAATAGACAAAACCAATTGAAGGTTTGCGTCCAGCTAACAAAGTGTCAGTCAGCTCGCACTTTTGGAATCCGATCTCCCCTCTGGCCTTGCGATAAAGAAAGTCCCTAATTTGTAAAAACTTAAAGAAGTCCTTATGGCTAAGGCCAAATTCATCTCTGATCTCTTGGAATGATTTTAAACCAACAATGGAGTAAAAAAAGCCCGACTTATTAAGGCCAACTTTGACCCAGCGTTGAATATATGAGTCCCCAAATATTCCTGGGAGATAAATATTATCCTCTAGAGGGGTATAGAAATTAAGTCGACCCAAACCCATTAATTTATGGACTGTTGACCAGATTTTGAAGGCATTCAGTAAGGTCTTAAAGCGAACATGTTTGAAGTAGTTTAACTCAATTTGCCTCCATAAGTTCCCCCACGCCCCTTCACCTACCAATAATTCATAAGGGGAAGGGAAATACTCAGCTCCTAATTGCCAGGATGCTTTATCAAGTAATAGGGGCCTGAGATTCTGTAACACTGTAGCCCAATAGTACAATTTTAAATTTGGAAGCCCCCAGCCTCCACGATCTTTAGGGAGGGTCAAAAATTTCAGGGCTCACCTTGTTTTGGCATAAGACCACACGAATCGGGATATCATTTCATCCAGTTTTTTAAACCACAAGTTCCCTATCTCTAAGGGGATGGCCGCTCTTTTGCCTGGTCCTAATAACATTGCATCGACCCGCCAGGGATAGGTGCAAATTATTCAGCCTTTGTAGATCTTTCTTGGATTTTTCAAGCAAAGGTTCGAGATTATCCCTAATGATACAATCCAGATCAGGAGTGATAACAACTCTCAAATAGCTTGCACTCATGGCTACCCATGGATCTTGCAAGGATAGATGATTGTTTACCAGGATTACTGTTTTGTCCCTATTTAGGGAGTAGCCCGAGCTCCGTCCGAATTCCACAGCTTCTTTCTCGATCTCAGCAATTGCTGTAGCGGGTTCGGGCTTGACTAAGGCGATATCATCAGCGTAGGTGAGCGTTTTGGTAGCTCAACCATTATATACCATGGGGGGAATCTTCACATTAGACTCAAGCCTATGGATAAAAGGGTCTATATAGAGGGCAAATAAAAGTGGGGAGCAGGGGCACCCCTGCCTGGTCCCTCTTAAAATCGCAAATGACTCCGAGAGTTCCCCCGCAACAAACACTCTAGCCTCTGGTTTAAAGTAAAGTGCCCTAAGTGCTTGCCGGAAATCAGGACCAATATTTGCTTTTTCAAACACAGTCCACAGGTAGTCCCAGGAGACCCTATCGAAAGCCTTCTCGGCATCTAGCAGGATCAAAGCCACAGGGTCTCCCGCTACCTGGGCAGCATCAAACAATGCGATTACCCGTCTGATGTGGTCCGTGGTGTCTCTCCCCGGTATAAGCCAATGTTGCCGCCCGGTTACTACCTTGCTGATGATAGGGGACAATCGGGAGGCTAAGATCTTAGAAAATATTTTAGTGTCCCCATTAATTAGTGTGATAGGTCTATAGGACCCGAGCTCCATTACTGGTTTGTTCTTTTTTGGGAAAACCACGATCTTAGCTTGCGACCATGAAGGAGGAGGTTTATTACCTTCAAATACATGTGTGAACAATCCCGTTAGACAGTCCCTAAGTTCCGGTGCGAATGCTCTGTGAAATTCTACGGGAATACCGTCTTCACCAGCTGCCTTCCCTGTAGCCAAAGATAAGATAGCTGTTAAGATCTCTTCCCATGGAAGGGCGCCTTCTAAATCGGCTTGGTCTTCTTCATCAAATCTAGGGAGCACAGTTAGATCTAAGTAGTCGTAGATGTCATCATGCTCTCCCTTCCCGGTATCCAGATACAATGTCTGATAAAATCTTTTAAATGCTGATCTTATACCAACTGGGTTAGAGATCATGCCCTGAACTGGATCCCTTATCTCCCTGACTTCATTCTGGCCGCTCTTTTGCCTGGTCCTTCTAGCAAGTGTACAGCTGACTAATTCACCATATTCATAGGCTTGTCCCCTATGAACTAAAAATGTAGCTGCTGTCTTAGCTATCGTAATGTCATTTATAGCTGCTTTAGCAATCATAACCCCTATCTGGGCCTCTTGGGTATCGCCCCCCTGTTGTGTGGCAGCTATTCATTTCTTTTCTTCCAGAGCTGGTGCGGCATATAGCTCCCGCATTTTTTGCTTTTCCATCTTTACCCTACTTAGCATAAACTGCAGGGTTTTCCCCCGAATCCCTGCTTTCGATGTATCCCAGAAAATTTCCAGGGAAGTACTACCAAGGTTTTCTCTAAGAAAGGTTGCAATCCAAGTCCTAATATGGGTAAGGTAAAGTTGTGTTTGGTTGGTCTCCTGGTCTGTCAAACATCCACCAAGGTGTGATCATTACAGAGGTTTTTAAGAGACTGGAATGCCCTAGGCTTCCTGCCACTGTATCTATACTGCTCCTCTCAAGACCAGCTGTTGGGTAGATTGATGTTTAAGTCCCCGCATAAAACGATAGGGGACGGCCAAGACACCAGTTCGTTAGTCAGCCAGTCATACAACCTGCATCATCCAGAATTGGGCCGTATACGGAGCACAGCGTAAAAGTACAGGCTGTTGACCGAAACTTTAAAATAACCCATCTACCTAGTCAAACGGTGCAAACATGTGTAAAAAACGGAGTCAGATCCCTTTTAGCCAAAATTGCAACCCCACAGGTCTGCGAACTTTGACGCGTACCCGCAACCAAAATAAAGCCCAGAGTGTCCAATAGGACAATTGTGCTCCCTCTATATGGGTCTCTTGAAGGCATATTATATCTGCCTCTAGAGCTTGCACTTCCAAGGCTACCTTTGCCCTCTTTTTCTTATCATTGAGGCCACAGATGTTCACCGAGGCAATTCTTAATTTACTCATTGCCCCAGCTTCCTAAATTGCCTTTACAATATCTCATTTAACATCTGACTCTGATCGCCCATTAATGTGTTCCTCTCCTTAAATCCACCACGTCCTCCTGCAAATTTGTGTACCCATTGTCCCAATGTAGCTCCCTCCCCATCCCACCCCCATACCCCTCCTCCCAGTCTCCCTTCCCTCCCCCCCCCAAATGAGCAATCAGGCGAAAGGCCTGAATGATAGTGCCTGTGAATGTGTGCATTCCCCGTCACTCCCAACCCCCACTCACCCCATAAGGAAAACATCAGACTTAACATCCTACATAACCAATATAGATTTGAGCTAAGCTAATCATTAAGCCCCAATAGTGTTTCCACCCAGCTGAAATATTACAACCTACTATCAATCAGGTGAAGGGGAGCAGCAGCAACTAAACATTACATGGACTATACTTTAACTGCATTCCCCCCACCAATTTCTTTCAAATACTCCTGAGCGGCAATCTCGGAGGTAAAGCTATGTGTTTGTCCTTGGTAAATCGCTTTCAGACGGGCAGGGTTCTGGAGATAGACTTCCGCTCCTAATTGAAAGGATTGAACAGCTGCCGTAGCCGCCATCGCCTCTCTACTGTGGCATGGGCAAAGTCTGGCCTTACAAAAAAACGAGATGCCCCCAAAGTCCTTCTACTGGTTAGGTCGTGCTTGATTGAACATTTTTTGGCGGAACAAGAAGTTCCCAAAGTAGACCAGGATCGCCCTGGGCCTCACTGCTGCATTAGGTTGAGGTTTCTTTAGCGATAGTGGGAACCTGTGGGCATGTTGGATTTCTGCACTCCAATTCCAGTTGGTTTTCTCTGGGAAGGCGCCCCTGAAGAGTGAAATGATGTAAGCCCTTGTATCAGAGCCTCAACTCCCCCGGGTACTCCCAGGACTCTCAAGTTGTTGTGCCTCTGCCTATTTTCATAATCTTCCAGCTTCCAGAGGACATCGGGCATCGTTGCTGCTTGCGATGACTCTTGCAGTTTTAAAGCCTTGACTTCGGATTCCAGATGTTCAGTCCGCTCCTCGACCATTGACGTTCTGCCTGCGATATCTGAGCAGGTTTTATTGATTTTTTTAACGGTCCCATGCATTTTTTTCGTGGCAAGACTCGCCGGATGACTCGAACTTCTGACTTCTTCCTGGACCTGCTTTATCGTTTGAAGGATTGTCGCCAGAGATCCCTCCACGGTGGTAGGTTGAGGATGTGAGCCAGAAGCTTCAGCAATGTGATCTTTTGAGGATCTTTGAATTTCCTCTCCTGAGAAAACCAGCCGAGTTGCAGAGTAGTCCCAATGGAGATTATCCGTGGATCCATCCCCACTACTGCCTTTGGAGGCTTCAGCACCGGCTCCCCTTTTCTTGTTCCTCTTTTTCTTCCCCCGAGAGACTCTCCCAGTCAATTTACGTTGGGTTGCACAGGTGGCGTCTTCCGGGGCATCGCTGGAGGAAGAGTCTGAGACTGGCCCATCAATTAAAGAAGATGATGATTCGTCCATATTAGAGAGATCTGAGTCGTCCGTTAGTGAAAAAAATGTGTCTCCGATTTCAGGAGACTTAACTGTAGCTGTTAGAGGCAACTCGTTTACCACCTTCCCCAACTCTCGTACCTCCTCCAGAGCGTACCCCGCAGCCTCTTCTGTGAGAATCTCCTGGTAAGCTGCTGTTGCAGACTGGGAAGTGCGTCGAGCTTCCACACACCCCTCACTAAGTGGCATATGTTTGCCCCAGTCATGTCCCTGGCCCACCTTGTTGCCCACCTTGTTGCTCTCTTCATTAGGGTCAACCCCAGTACTGCCTTCTTGAGCATCCGGGATTAGAGCTGCATCTACTACAGTCCCTTCGTTAGTCATGGAGGTGATTTGGGAATCATTGTTCCGAGGTAGTGTCTCGCTCTTAGGTGGGTTGAGGTTGTTCAGTGCCGCAGTGACTTTCTGTTGCTCTAGAGAGGAGGCGTCCGTATTTCCCTCAGGCTGTATGCTGGCCGGATTCACCCCTTGCCCCTTACCTAGTCTATGAGCCGTAGGAGGGACTTTGCTATTACCAGAGAACGGCATAGAAATTAGGGGTTGGGGCCCTTTAACATCCCCAGCAGCACTAGATCTCCCCAGCCGGGTCCTAGCTCCGCTTTCCACAGCACTGGGTTTGGGGTTTCCCTTTTCAAGAGCCCCCTCCTGGTTTCTGCTTCCCCTCACCCACTTACCACAATCCAAAGAGGAGGGAGGGAGTCTGTTTTTGTTGATCCAGCAGTTGGGCCGGTCTTCTGTGTCCTGCGGCCGGGCATTCTGCAGGATTTGTCATCTCCGAGACAGCCCCGGAACAGGGAGAGCCGGAGCCGAGCAGACTGGCACGAAACGTTAAAGGTGCCGCAAGCCGGCACCCGACACCGCCGCTGAGTCCGCCGCGTCAGAGAAAAAGGTCCCAGTGTGCAGCGTCTAGGCCACTCGAGAAAGTAAAGACAGGACAACATACTCCGGTAGGATTTCCTTTTTCCTCCGTGCTGGGGGATTCAAGGTCGGGAGCGATGCAAGCCCGCGTCTCACACAGGCGCCATCTTCCTCAGTTCCAGGTTAGTGGTGACCCCCTCCTGAGGCCAATGCTTTCTCTACTGCTGCATAGCATGGAGTGGGAAAAGGAAATTTTACCCTTCCTTAGTCCAATGATTTCCCTAATGTTGCACCGACTGGAGCAGGCAAAGTAAATGTAAGTCCCCCTGAATACAACACTTTCCCTACTGATGCAAAGACTGGAGTGGGAAGAGTTAATTGTATCCCTCCTGAGTCCAATGCTTTCCCTACTGTTGCACAGACTGGAGTGGGAATAGTAAATTTGACCATTCCTGAGTCCAACGCTTCCCTAGTGTTCCACACACTAGAGTGGGAATAGTAAATTTTACCCCTTCTGAGTCTAATGCTTTCCCTACTGTTGCACCTACTGGAGTGGGAATAGTGAATTTTTCCCCTCTGGTGTCTAACGCTTTCCCTACTGTTGCAAAGACTGGAGTGGGAATAGTAAATGTAACCCTTCATGAGTCCAACGCTTTCCCTACTGTTGCACTGACTAGAGTGGGAATAATATATTCCCCCCCTCCTGAGTCCAATATTTTCCCTATTGTTACACACACTAGAGTGGGAATCGTAAATGTTACCCCATCTGAGTTCAACGCTTTCCCTACTGTTGCACACACTGGTGTGAGAATAGTAAATTTAACCCATCCTGAATCCAACGCTTTCCCTACTGTTGCACCGACTGGAGTGGGAATAGTAAATTTTACCCCTCCCGAGTCCAAAGCTTTCCCTACATTTGCACACACTGGAGTGAGAATAGTACATTTTACCCCTCCTGAGTCCAACGCTCTCCCTACTGTTGCACACACTGGAGTGGAATTAGAAAACGTTACTCCTCCTGAGTCTAAAGATTTCCCTACTGTTGCACAGACTGGAGTTAGAATAGTAAGTTTAACCCCTCCTGAATCCAACGCTTTCCTTACTGTTGCACAGACTGGAGTGGAAATAGCAACTTTAACCCTTCCTTAGTCCAATTCTTTCCCTAATGTTGCACAGACTGGAGTGGGAATAGGAAATTTTAGTCCCACTGAGCTCAACGCTTTCCCTACTGTTGCAAAGACTAGAGTAGGAAGAGTAAATTGTACCCCTACTGAGTCCAACGCATTAACTACTGTTGCACAGACTGGAGTGGAAATAGTAAATTTGATCCCTCCGGAGTCCAATGCTTCCCTAGTGTTGCACACACTGGAGTGGGAGTAGTACATTTTATCCCACCTAAGTCCAATGCTTTCTCTACTGTTGCACCGACTGGAGAGGCAATAGAAAACGTTACCCCTCCTGAGTCTAACGCTTTCCCTACTGTTTCACAGACTGGAGAGGGAATAGTAAATTTAACCCCTCCTGAATCCAACGCTCTCCCTACTGTTGCACCGACTGGAGTGGCAATGGTAAATTTTACTCCTCCTAAGTCCAATACTTTCCCTACTGTTGCACAGACTGGAGTGGGAATAGAAATTGTTACCTTTCCTGAGTATAGTGCTTTCCCCACTGTTGCACCGACTAGAGTTGGAATAGTAAATTTTTCCCCTCTGGTGTCTAACGCTTTCCCTACTGTTGCACCGACTGGAGTGGGAATAGTAAATGTAACCCGTCCTGAGTCCAACGCTTTCCCTCCTGTTGCACTGACTGATGTGGGAATGATATATTTTACCCCTCCTGGGTCCATCATTTTCCCTACTGTTGTACACACTGGAGTGGAAATAGTAAATGTTATGCCTCCTGAGTTCAACGCTTTCCCTACTGTTGCACACACTGGAGTGGGACTAGTAAACGTTACCCCTCCTGAGTCTATTGCTTTCCCTACTGTTTCACAGACTGGAGTGGGAATAGTAAATTTAACCCCTCCTGAATCCAACGCTTTCCCTACTGTTGCACCGACTGGAGTGTCAATAGTAAATTTAACCCTTCCTTAGTCCAACGCTTTCCCTACTGTTGCACACACTGGAGTGGGAATAGTAAACGTTACCACTCCTGAGTCTATCGCTTTCCCTACTGTTTCACAGACTGGAGTGGGAATAGTAGAGTCAACCCCTCCTGAATCCAACGCTTTCCCTACTGTTGCACCGACTGGAGTGGCAATAGTAAATTTAACCCTTCCTTAGTCCAATGCTTTCCCTAATGTTGCACAGACTGGAGTGGGAATAGGAAATTTTAGTCCCACTGAGTTCAACGCTTTCCCTACTGTTGCACAGACTGGAGTGGAAATAGTAAATTTAATCCCTCCGGAGTCCAACGCTTCCCTAGTGTTGCACACACTGGAGGGGGAATAGTGAATTTTATCCCACCTAAGTCCAATGCTTTCCCTACTGTTGTACCGACTGGAGAGGCAATAGAAAACGTTACCCCTCCTGAGTCTAATGCTTTCCCTACTGTTTCACAGACTGGAGTGGGAATAGTAAATTTAACCCCTCCTGGATCCAACGCTCTCCCTCCTGTTGCACTGACTGATGTGGGAATAATATATTTGACCCCTTCTGAGTCCATCATTTTCCCTACTGTTGTACACACTGGAGTGGGAATAGTAAATATTACCCCTCCTGAGTTCATCGCTTTCCCTACTGTTGCACACACTGGAGTGGGAATAGTAAACGTTACCCCTCCTGAGTCTATCGCTTTCCCTACTGTTTCACAGACTGGAGTGGGAATAGTAAATTTAACCCCTCTGTAGTGTAGTTCCTATTTCCCTGATAGGTTCTGCGCATTGGAATAACATACACTATAGGCTTGGCAAAGGACTGAGGTCGGTATGCCCCTATCGCGTATATTAAACTTACTTACTGTGTACCAGCTAGCTCAGAGGCCACTAGAAACTTCATGACAACAAGAAGGGAATAGCTTCTGGCAACCACTTAACATAAAACCCTGATCCCTCAGGATCGTGGAAACAATATACTACTTTTCATTCAGTCACTCTTCTCTGAGAAGTACATAGAAGAAACAGTCGGGTGTGTTTACAATAAAATGTATTGCACAGTTGTTATTCTAGTACTGGTAATATGTGCTGCAACAACTGTTGGACAGTAGCAGAGAAATATGGCCAGCAGTGCAGTTAAATAAAAATGCATGGTACAGTTTTACCATTGTGTAATAGTAATGAACACATACATGAAATACAGAATGCATTAAGATAAAGCCTATACCCCTATGATGCCTAACTAGATGTACCTAAGTGTACCTAACATGTGTGTAGGTCTTAGAGAGCCAAGAATGCCCCTAGGATTTAATCTAACCCCATTACCTTAGTGGGACTTCATCCTGATCTCGAGCTGGACACCCCAGGATGGGTGGATGGACCTCTGCCAGCTGGAGCTGTGGCATGACGCAGCTTGCAGCGTCGCAGGTCAGAGTGTCGGCATGGAAGTCTCGGTCCCCTCTGGTTTGCTTGGGCAAAGGGAGGTATATTTATACCTGATAGGTGCCTTGGAATGTCAGTATTGACGTAAAGTCGGTCAGAGGAAGACGTCAGGAATGAACCCTTAGGGAATAGTGGTTCATGCATATTTAATGAGTTCTTGGAGAAATCAATAATCCTGTGCTAGGGAAAATCCCAAGAGCTTAAGGGTCTGTTTCTAAGAACTCGTTGTGACGTAGGTTAGTCACTGTTGGACATAGAGATGACGTATTTAGGATGGACCGTCTTCTGCACCCAGAGCACACGTCAGATAAGGGACAGCCTCTGTTGCTCGTTATTGTGAAGGGAGGGCTAATGTAGGTGAAAAGGGCCTGCCTGTCTTTGTGGCACGAAGGATTTGTGCCTCTGAAATGGCGCACCTATGTTAGGGCCTCAATCCAGCACATAACACCCACTCCAATCTATGGACAATCGTGAATAACCCATTTAAAAGCAAACTACGTGACTAAAATAGGCATTTGCATATAATTGGCAGGTAGTTGCATGAGAGTGGTTTATGAGCTGAAAAAATAGCAGCTGTTAAAATATGTAAAATTACTATAGACTCTGTGGAGACAGGAAAAATCTATAGTCATTAAAAAATACTCTCTTAGAGTCAGTAGTTACTTATAAAAGTTCCTGTTTATAAAATTGAAAACTCTTACAAGCTGTTCAGAAGACCATGCTTTCTTTAGGAAAAAAAAAAAAAGGGCAATTTAGAGGGAAAGCTCCAAGCACTCGGTGAGAGTTGAAACAATAAGAGAAAAAATGTGTTTCAGGACATGTTTTAGCAAAATAGAGATAAAAAGTGCAGGCTGGGAGACACAACATTTTTGTTGCTAGTTACTGCAGGGGACGGACCTTTGTAATACCTCGCAGAATCATTGTGGGAGCACAGAATAGTGCAGCCAGTTGCTGGTTCTGAGGCAGCCGGTGCTGTTAAAGGAAGCAAAAAGGCACCCACTGGATTTGCAAAGAATGCTTTGGTTTGATGGGAATACGCTTGGGACACATCCAAGCATGGGACTTCAGCAGTTCCAGCCTGGTGGTAAATGCCGCTGGCGTTTCCTTTGGAAGTGTCAGACAGATGATGACCACGCATTCTTCACTGCAAAAAACAGGCATCAGAGAACAGGTATGTTGCAGTTGCAGTCTTTTCAGACTGATCTTTTAAATATTAGAAACCATGAAAAGCATAGTTCCTGTACGCGAGGTATTCCCAAGGTGTATCACACTGCTTGTATGTGAAAGATAAAATTTATCAAAAAGGAAAGAGGGGCAGTCTGTATTTAAGAGTGCTATTTTGCAAAAAAGAAAAAATATTTCTTTAGCTGATGTGAAAATGAAAAATAAAAGTGCTGCACAAGCATGGTTTTCAGATTGCCTAAAGCATTGAATTTTACAGAGGAAACATTCGTTTCACTACTGTCAGTGTTGGGGCTTCTAGCCAAAAAAAAGGCACAACTTCCCTACACTGTAGGATTTCACTACCTCTGGATGTTATCTGTACATAACGTAGGTCTGGCTTATGTATACTGAGTCCCTTGGTGATGTTCAGGAATCATTTTTGTGACAGGTATTTGTGTCAAAAGGCCAAACCACCCATACTTTCCTAACTGGGTCTGTCCTGTTGTTTTGTAAATGGCATCTAATGTTGTCCCTGCTGATGTATGTCAACTATTCCACCCCCGTGCGATGGTGTTTGGTGGTGTTTGGCAACTTTCCTACTGGTGTTTAAACAACCTCATTTCTAGATGCATTACAATTGTGTAGGAGTTGATAACCTTAATGAAGGTAACAGGTATAAAGCGTCACAATAAGAATAAATCTCTAACATTTCATGATCTGAAAATGTAGCAATTATTCCTAAAACAGACAGCATGTTATTCACTGTATCAGTAACCCAATTTTCAGAAAAATGTACTGCAGGTAATGACATCACTGAATGAATGATAAAATGAATGAAAATGAATGAAAGTTCAAAATACATTAATCAGAATTAAAAACCGGATGATTAAATACATCATTTAGAATACAAAGGCTTGTTCAGGCCGAATACATTTATAAGTCTCTTTTGCATTTGAATTGAAAATGGACGTGGCTTCAGTTTTATGTTGATCCTGTGTTGTAGAAAGTGTCCACTAAGAGTCATACTAAAAGCTAGCTCTAAGCAAAGCTAGAACAGAAAAAGATGAACCCAGAAATACTCCATAGTTCTACCCATGGTGAAGCCAGGTCTGTATCTTTTTGGAAAAAGAAAAGGTTCAAAAGTTTGTACTTGCATGTTCGTTGTTTGTTTTTGGGCTGACTTCGCTTCCTGTTCACGTGGAGCCATGAAAAACGTATCACAGTTAATGAAATAGCCAGTAGCTGTATGATCAATTGTTGAAATTGCATCGTGTTTAGTTGAAGTTATTTCTGCTGTTTTTGTTGAAAAACGTTTGAAATGTTGAAGTTAATAGTTGATGTCTTTGCTGAAAAACGTTCAGATGTTGAAGTTAATATTTTATGTTTTTGTTGAAAAACATTGATGCATTTATTAGTTGATGTTTTTTTTTTTAAAAACGTTGAAGCTTTTATTATTTGATGTTTTGTTGAAAAACGTTGAAGCATTTATTATTTGATGTTTTTGTTGAAAAACGTTGAAGCTTTTATTATTTGATGCTTTTGTTGAAAAACGTTGGTGTACACATTTTTTTTGGGCCAAATTGCAACTTGAGTGTTGTCTTGACTTTTATTTTGAATTTGAAAGGTTGGTTCAAGGAGAACTAGTTCCATTGCATTGTTGCATAGTCCCCCACTCCATGGATTTGATTTCTCAAACGTGATGAGCTTTTCAGTTTGAATTTCTTGAATTGTAGTGAGAGGGACGTCTACTACTGTGGAGTTCACGAGGCCTACTGCTCAGTATTGGCCACATAATTTTTGGTTGATTTTTTCATTTGAAATGAATCTGTTTTCCTTTTTCACGGCAAGATGCAGCAAAAGTACAGTTCTTGTTCCTTTCACTTCAAGGAATGGCACAGGTTTTCCTGTATGAGGGGCCAAATTCCTTTGTGTCCGCGATCTTTATCTCTCTCTGCCCAGATCCCCGACTTTTGGGATTCAGACAGGTCTTGCCGTGATTACCTCGACTTCCCAGTGGCGGCCTGTTTCACTTTGACAGAATCTTTGTTTCATTTAGTTCCTGTAAAACAGCCAAACGATCATAGATACAGAATGGTTTTCATCCGCCACTGTGCCTTCACATTTATGATCAGGTTCCCACATTCGTAAATGGAGTCAGACCTCCTAGAGAGCTTCTTGGCTGGGTGTGTATTGCCCCCTGAATCCATATAAGTGTTTGACCTCACTAACGCCCCGCCTAATACCATAGCTGTTACGGATTGCTCTATGCCCCAGTCCTTCCTCTCCTCTACCTAAATTCCCTCAGGATGGCGTTGGAGAGGAGTACCGCAATACTACGTTCATCCCTTCCATGGCCTCTTTGTCAGCCCGAGAGCTAAGCGTGGAGCCACAGTCAGGGTGTAACGTTGATTGCGTATCTCCTGTTATGGACTCGCAAATCTTTCTATAACAGTTTTGAGCGTCAGCCGAGTGCTGAGGCCATACCTATAGGAAACTTGAGCACGGATCCACTGCCACAAAGATATATTTTTAAGCCACCTCAAAATTTGAGGGGCCGCAGTGGTCCTGTTACACGACACAATCAAGTGGACAGTCTGATGCTGTCTAGCAATGGGACCTGCGCGGGTCTTGTGATGGTGGAGCCTGGCATCTGTTTACAGATGTTGCAGTTCAAGACAAAGTCAATAGTCTGACTTCTGAATCCTGGCCACCAATAGCACTGTTGCAATGACGAAATAGTAGCTATTACCCCTGAATGCGCGGAGCCCAAGCCCTTGTGTGCTTTAAATGATTAATTCCTGCCTACTATCCATATTTGGAAATACTCTATCCCCCACTCCAGGAATCTGAGCATATGGAATGTTGTTTGCACCTAACTTGTAGGAGTATATGCGTGGAAATTTCTTAGGCACTGCTGTGCTGCCTTTGCATGAAGCAATTACAGCCACCATATTCTAACCGTCTATTCTCGTTGTTGAACGAGTGTGCGCAGCTACGGAAGCTGTGTGAACAGCCCCCTGTGTGGCTTCTACAGCCAATGAATTCCCTGCAACGTGCACGCCATCAAGTTGATGACTCAGTGTGTTAATCACGTGAGTTTTTGTTTGGTAGGTCGTTTTTCAACTCCACTACCTGTTCCCATAATTTTTGTGTTTAATTATGCCACCTTTTACATCTTTAAACCCATTTTGTTCCCAATGGTGTAAATATTTATTATATGATTGAACACAGTAAAAGGAATCGCACACTATAAGTGTGGGGAATTCGCAATCTGTATTTTCAAGTGCCAGTTTGAATGCTTGTAGTTCAGCTCGCTGAGCTGTACAATCTCCTAGAGATTGAGTTTTAGTGACCATTGGTCTGAAGTTACCATCGCGCATGCGACCTTTAACGATTGCGCACGCTGCACTGTAAGCTTGCTTACTCCCTGTAGCGGGTTGTGCTGATCCGTCAGTATAAATTATAAATTCGTACTGATCGAGAGGCAAAATTTCAGTGGGCAGAGGTAGTTCGTTTCTCAACAGAACTACTTGTTCCCAAAGCGTTTTATGCTTTATTGTATGATTGCACACAGTAAAAGGAATCGCACACAATGAGTGTGGGGAATTCTCGATCCGTGTTTACAAGTGCAAGTATTAGGGCTTTTAAAGCTGCCAACCAAGCCGTGCTATTACCTAGAGGTAGTTTTTTGGTGCAATGAGGACGGAACTTGCCATCCAGCATCTGATCTTTAACTAAGGCGGCTGGTGGGGCAGACCCATCAGTGTACATTTTAAAAATTCATACTGATCTAGAGGCAAGATTTCATTTGGTAGATGATGTTCTTTTTCATATTGCAGGAATGCCTGTGTTTTTAAACTTGGATAAATCTGGATTCAAAGTCTGATGCAGCAAAAGAATTAGCCCTTTGTATCCATTCTGGATGTAAGGCTTTGGCATTAGGAATGCTAGCCCCGGTACTGGGGTGACGACAATAATGCATCATCCCATGAGCCAGTGCTCTTTCTTTTGCTACAGCAGTCTGAATGGTTGTCAGAATTTTTTCCTGTTGAATTAAAACTCATTTCTGTGTTTGTGTACAGATGAGAATTTGTATGCGATTGGTACAGTTTCACCTTCATTAAAGGTTTAATAAGTGTACCCGCATTGACCCAAAATGATACTGAGTACCAAGTGGTGCAAGTTTACACGTGTGTGTATGTGTTTGGAAGCAATAATATCTTCCTGGAGTGAACAAAGAATATTGGTGTGTTCTTGTGTCCAGTGTTTGACTGAAAAGTCAGGTTTGAAAAAGGTCGTAGAAAGGTTTTACTCTCTCTGCGAAATCAAAAATGTATGTTCTGACAAAATCTAGGAATCCCAGTACTGATTGGAAGTTGTTTTAATGTCTTTGGAGGCTGGAGCAGCGCACACTTTTCTAAAAAGTTATCTGCCAGGCTTTTCCCTTCACTTGAAAACTAGTATCCCAAAAATAGGACACAGAGGTGGGCAATTTTTGATTTCTCAAAACTACATTTGTAGCCCTCAGAGGCGAATTCCATAATAATGGTGCTCACCCTGGTCAAGTGTTTCCCCAATAGGTCATCCGTTAGATAAATATCCTCCATAAAGGACAACACTTCTTCATCAAAGTGCTTTAGCCATTCAGTAACTGTTTCAGAAAATACCCCTGAGCTGTTCTTATACCCACGGGGGAGATGACAAAAAATTGTCGCTGGGACTCTAATATACTAAATGCTGTTAGGTACCTGTTTTCAGGTGCTATAGTTTGACAGAAAAATTCATTTGAGACAACAAGTGTTGTTTTGTATTTTTTCCCGCATAATGTTATTCATTAATGCAGCACTATCTGCATGTTGGACAGCATATGTCTTTGTGCAAGTGTTCAAGTGTCTGTAAATGAAAACTAGACAAAATGTATTAACATGTTTTGATAAGTGAAACAAGGGATTGTTCTTTTGTGAAGTGCATTTTTCAATGATCTCCTGGTATTCAAGTTGATCTAAGATCTCCCTGACCTGTGTTTTTAGCTTCTTGCTTAAAATTATATTGTCTTTGAGCATGTGGTGAAACTATTAATGGGATCACGTGGTGGGTTGAGGCATCATCCCATCCAGCGTGATTTTATACAATGCTGGAGCTTGGGCTACTGCCCACTCCCGTGCATATGTATGTTTACGGTGAACGGGAACATGGTTGGAAAATGCAGGAAAAATATACTTTCTCCCTTTGGGCGCTCCCTGACGAATACTGGTGGCTAATCTTGTTCTGCTAACAGTATGTCAAAACCAGACAATAGGTTCGTCGCAAAGAGACCTTTTACTTTCCTGTGTTTGTCCTCCTCCATGCGGAGTGTTATTTCATATAACTTGTGTGGGACGTTCACCCTTTTGTCTGGTGTTTCCACCGTGATGTAATCATTCAATTTTGCTGTCCAGAAATTCCTTCAGGTTCTGGTGAGCTATTGTTACTTCTGCCGCGCTGTCTAGCATTGTCTGAGCCCATTCCCCGTTCAGAAGTTGAGTCCTTAGGATTCTGTGCATGTCTAACTTTAAGACCTGCAACTTTCTTCTTTTTAAATTGAGGTTTGGATTGTGGCTTGTCTTCTGTTTTAGAAGAGTCCTGAGCAGTAGCAGTCGGTGGTGGGAGTGCCGCCGGGTGCTGACGTGGGGCGGGGGAGGGGCAGGGTGGGGGGTAGTAAACTACGGATTACGGCCGATTACAGGTAAGTATACATATAAATAAATAAAACGAATTTCGTTGCGCGCGCTGCATCGCATTTGGCGATGCAGCGCGAGAAACGAAATTCGTTTTATTTATTTATATGTGTACTTACCTGTAATCGGCCGTAATCCGTAGTTTACTACCCCGCCCCCGCCCCACGTCAGCGCCCGGCGGCACTCCCACCACCGACCGCTACTGGTCCTGAGCGTGATTGTCCCTGGACTGCTTGCGCTCTTCTTTGTGTGCTGACTTTCCTTCTCTCCCTGTGCTGTTTGTCGAGAGGAATGTGTATCAGTATCCTGATACCTGTCAGGTTTCCTAATATTATCCCTATTCCTAAGGGTATACCTCTTTACAGAGGGCTCCTGTTGAGGAGACCTACCTCGGGACTGAGAATCTTTTCTGAAAGTTTGTTTTTTATTATTATCCCACTTCTTTTTAGAAGAAGTAGGTGTCTGCTTAGAATTGTCCTTCTCAGGACTGCCCATTAGCTGTGGTTTTAAAAGCTTTCCCACCCAAACTGTCCCTTCCCAGTTCTGCATATGCAGTTTCAATTATTTTGGGAAGTTCTTGTGGTTGGTCTATAAGACTGACCTCTCTTAGGTGTTGTCGGATCGCCACTGAAGCTGCTTCCCCTTTAATGTTAGCTAGTATTATTGTTGATACCTGGTCGTAATTACCTAGTAATTTCATACCTAAGGTCAGAGCTGGTTCAGCTCCATACTTGTTCTGTATCTGTCGTAAGACATCTGGAATTACCGCTAAGGAAGGAATACCATGAGTCCTGGTATATATGGCAGCAAAGACTGTACCCCAAGTGGTGCAGTCCTCTAACTGTGGTGTGATCCCCATGGGCAAGCAGAGTGTTAGCATTATATGCTTTCAAATGGTGTGGTATTTGGAAATACTGCTTCTAACTGGGTAATTTTCTGAGCTTCACATTTTGTGGGCAGTTTACCCATTACTGTATGTAAGTTTTGTGGAGTGATTTTAGTAGCGGTGCTCTGTGTTGGAGCTGTGTTATTTGTAGCTACTGTGGGCTGGACACCAAGTGTCCTCATGACGAGTTGCGTCATGGCTCTTTGTGTTGTAAGAGCAGTGCATCTTGTGGCATTATATCAATGTCAGGATGTGGTGTGTAGCCGGCTAATGTCGGGCATGTAGCTCCTGGTCTACCTAGTGGACCGAGCCTGGTTTTATTTATTTGTTGTAGGGCGCCATTAAACCAGAAATTGTGGTCCTGGTCAGTGAGCAGAATCTTAATCTCCTTGAACGGAGTGTAGACCGCTGGGACTTTTTCATGTATGTAAGAATGAAAAGTCTGAGTTGTTGCATTCACTGCTGGGAATGTAACCCAAGAATAGAACACATCTGTTTGATAATCTTCGTGTGCCTCTATTAATATCACTGTTCCTCCTCGGTCTGTTAAACCATGTCTGAGGGGTTTTTGTGTGAGTGTATGCCTGATTTTGGATGCAAAATGTATTGCATTTGCTTCCTTTTCGTCGTTTGAGACCTGTGTCCCAGTGACAGGAGCAGCTGCCTCGACAGACATTGTGTTGTGAAAACAAAATGTCCTAAAAAAGGGTTTTAAGATAAGGTTTTAAAAGGCACAATTGTTCGGGAACTATTTCCTTCAAGCTTGATTAACCAACAGCCAATACATAGGAAGTTTGCCTACTCAGCTGTGGCGGAATTTTGTGCCTACCCACTCCAGACGTCTCTGGCGTTTTGTGAGTAGGGGTCTCTGAGAATAAGCATGACTGAACTACTCAGATTCTACTGTTAAATAAGTGCCAAATTCAAGTTGGGCGCCATGTAGTGTAGTTCCTATTTCCCTGATAGGTTCTGCGCATTGGAATAACATACACTATAGGCTTGGCATAGGACTGAGGTCGGTATGCCCCTATCGCGTATATTAAGCTTAATTACTGTGTACCAGCTAGCTCAGAGGCCACTAGAAACTTCTTGACAACAAGAAGGGAATAGCTTCTGGCAACCACATAAAATAAAACCCTGATCCCTCAGGATCGTGGAAACAATATACTACTTTTCATTCAGTCACTCATCTCAGAGAAGTACATAGAAGAAACAGTCGGGTGTGTTTACAATAAAATTTATTGCACAGTTGTTATTCTAGTACCAGTAATATGTGCTGCAACAACTGTTGGACAATAGCAGAGAAATATGGCCAGCAGTGCAGTTAAATAAAAATGCATGGTACAGTTTTACCCTTGTGTAATAGTAATGAACACATACATGAAATACGGAATGCATTAAGATAAAGCCTATACCCCTATGATGCCTAACTATGTTAGGGCCTCAATCCAGCACATAACACCTCCTGAATCCAACGCTTTTCCTACTGTTGCACCGACTGGAGTGGCAATAGTAAATTTTACCCCTCCTCAGTCCAATCCATTCCCTACTGTTGCACATACTGGAGTGGGAATAGTAAATGTTACCTTACCTGAGTACTGTGCTTTCCCCACTGTTGCACCGACTAGAGTTGGAATAGTAAATGTTTCCCCTCTGTTGTCTAACGCTTTCCCTACTGTTGCACCGACTGAAGTGGGAATAGTAAATGTAACCACTCCTGAGTCCAACGCTTTCCCTCGTATTGCACTTACTGGAGTGCAAATAATACTGGAGTAGCAATAGTACATCTTACCCCTCCTGAGTCCAACGCTTTCTTTACTGTTGCACACACTGGAGTGGGAATAGTAAATTTTACCCCTTCTGAGTCTAACGCTTTCCCTACTGTTTGACAGACTGGCGTAGGATTAGTAAATTTAACCCCTTTTGGATTCAACGCTTTCCCTACTGGTGCACACACTGGAGTCAGAATAGTAAATTTTACCCCTCCTGAGTCCAACGCTTTCCTTACTGTTGCACGTACTGGAGTGGGAATAGTAAATGTTACCCATCCTGAGTCTAAAGCTTTCCCTACTATTGCACAGACTGGAGTGAAAATCGTAAATTTAAACCCCTCCTGAGTCCAACGCTTTATCTACTGTTGCATAGAGTGGAGTGGGAATAGGAAATTTTACCCTTCCTTAGTCCAATGCTTTCCCTAATGTTGCACAGACTGGAGCAGGAATAGTAAATGTAAGTCCCCCTGAATACAACACTTTCCCTACTGTTGCAAAGACTGGAGTGGGAAGAGTGAATTTTACCCCTCCTGAGTCCAACGCTTTTCCTACTGTTGCACACACTGGAGTGGGAATAGTAAATTTGACCCTTCCTGAGTCCAACGCTTCCCTAGTGTTCCACACACTGGAGTGGGAATAGTAAATTGTACCCCTCCTGGAGTCTAATGCTTTACCTACTGTTGCACCTACTGGAGTGGGAATAATGAATTTTTCCACTCTGGTGTCTAACGATTTCCCTACTGTTGCACTGACTGCAGTGGGAATAGTAAATGTAACCCTTCCTGAGTACAACGCTTTACCTATTGTTGCACTGACTGGAGTGGGAATAAAATATTTTTCACCTTCTGAGTCCACGGTTTTCCCTATTTTTGCATACACTGTAGTGGGAATAGTAAATGTTACCCCTCCTGAGTTCAACGCTTTCCCTACTGTTGCACACACTGGTGTGAGAATAGTAAATTTGACCCCTCCTGAGTCCAACGCTCTCCCTACTATTGCACACACTGGAGTGGAAATAGTAAATGTTACTCCTCCTGAGTCAAAAGCTTTCCCTACTGTTGCACAGACTGGAGATAGAATAGTCAGTTTAACCCCTCCTGAGTCCAACGCTTTATCTACTGTTGTATAGCGTGGAGTGGGAATAGGAAATGCTACCCTTCCTTAGTCCAATGCTTTCCCTAATGTTGCACAGACTGGAGCAGGAATAGTAAATGTAAGTCTCCCTGAATACAACACTTTCCCTACAGTTGCAAAGACTGGAGTGGGAAGAGTTAATTGTACCCCTCCTGAGTCCAACGCTTTCCCTACTGTTGAACAGACTGGAGTGGGAATAGTAAATTTGACCCTTCCTGAGTCCAACGCTTCCCTAATGTTCCACACACTGGAGTGGGAATAGTAAATTTTACCCCTCCTGGAGTCTAATGCTTTCCCTACTGTTGCACCTACTGGAGTGGGAATAGTGAATTTTTCCGCTCTGGTGTCTAACGCTTTCCCTACTGTTGCACACTCTGTAGTGGAAATAGTAAACGTTACCCCTCCTGAGTTCAACGCTTTCCCTACTGTTGCACACACTGGTGTGAGAATAGTAAATTTAACCCCTCCTGAATCCAACGCTTTCCCTACTGTTGCACCGACTGGAGTGGGAATAGTAGATTTTACCCCTCCTGAGTCCAACGCTCTCCCTACTGTTGCACACACTGTAGTGGAAATAGTAAACGTTACCCCTCCTGAGTTCAACGCTTTCCCTACTGTTGCACACACTGGTGTGAGAATAGTAAATGTAACCCCTCCTGAATCCAACGCTTTCCCTACTGTTGCACCGACTGGAGTGGGAATAGTAAATTTTACCCCTCCTGAGTCTAAAGCTTTCCCTACTGTTGCACAGACTGGAGTTAGAATAGTCAGATTAACCCCTCCTGAGTCCATCGCTTTGCCTAGTGTTGCACACACTGAAGTGGGAATAGTAAATTTTACCCCTCCTGAGTCCAATGCTTTCCTTACTGTTGCACAGACTGGAGTAGGAATAGCAAATTTAACCCCTCCTGAGTCCAACACTTTCCCTAATGTTGCAAAGACTGGAGTGGGAATTGTAAATTTTACCCCTCCTGAGTCCAATGCTTTCCCTACTGTTGCACACACTGTTGTGGGAATAGTAAATACTGCCCCTTCGTTTTCCAATGCTTTCCATACTGTTGCACATACTGTAGTGGGAATAGTATATTTATTATTATTAGATTTTAATCGTTTTTTTTAGTATTATGTAAATATTTACTATTATTGTGTTTTTGTGTTTAATTTTATATTGTTATATATATAAATGTATGTAAATTTTAACATATTTTTAGTAAAACATATTTTTTATCTATTGTTTACTTTTGATGTATACTTATTTTGGAAATATGTATATATCCTCACCGTGTTGGTTCAGGTTGGGCAAACGGCGCTCACACTGTCGGCTGTGCATTTCACTCCTCCGGCAGAACCACTCCAGTAACAATTCCCAAAACTGATGCCACAGCACCAAAAAAGAGCGCACTCTCGCGTTTTTGCCCCCTCTCAGACCGTGATCAAGGTCTGAGAGGAGACCGAAACGCATTAGGATTGGCCAGATGTGCTAAATAAAGAAAATTAGCATATTGGTTATATTGGTTTATTTAAAAAACATTAGGAAATTTTAATATAGATTATAGATGATATTTTTGAAGAATAGTTATATATTATATATGTGGATATAAATATATACACATTCATATATATGTGTGTGTGTTTGTTTCATTAGTCTTTATTTATGTATATCTTTAAATATTGCTTAACCGTATTTAAATTACATTATATTAATGATATATGTTAAAATATTTACTGTTTCCTGTTTTTAACTATATATATACATATATATACATATATATTGTATTTCAATCGTGTTTTAAGCAAGTTTCAATTTCAGGTATTTTTATGAATTTTAAAATTCCCTGAATTTACTGTTTTTAAACGCACTTAATATTCATGATGCAATGTCTATCATTTACAGCGTTTAATTTATGTCAACAGTGCTGATATTTTGTAAATCAGGCATTTGCCTATTACATACGAATGTTTCCTCTATGTTTACTGTCATGTGCTTTATGCAAATTACTGTTTTACGCACGTAGCACTTTAAATTTTGCACACTCCTCCACAAGCGTTATGTGATCAAGGCCTCCTGAAGGCCGAAACGCGTCATGGCGGACACGAAGGGCACTTAAATAACAAATTAAAAACTTCGCACCGAGTACTGTGTCTGTTTTCGTCTGTTTTGCTGAGGATTGCAGTGGCGAAGGCTATCGCATCTATCTTACCGAGTTTGCTTCCTCGGTAACCAACACACCCCTCCTTCGTTCTTGGGCCATGCAGCAGGAAGCAGCTTTTCGGCGTGCCGGAAAAAGACTTTGTGGTTCCTTTCAGGACCAGCTGTGGTAGCCCCCGGACAACGCTATTCTTCTCCAAACCCACGACGGGAGTGACGGAGCACGAGTCGGAAGACCCGAGCGACGCCAGGATTCTCGCAAGAGGTAGGGGATCGTTTAACGAGTCCGGTGAAGGAGTGTGCGGGATTCAGACACCGGAATTTATTTGGTGGTTTATTTCCTGATTCGAAATTGCCCGTTGAATTCAATATGTCCGCCGACGCTTTGAGGAGGAGAGAGGAAGCTGCCAATGAGATGTTTGATGATTCGCCGGCTGGCGAATCATCGTCTGTAGTGCAAGCGACGGCTACACAAGCTAGCAGCTCCAGTGTTCGGGAAATGTTTAAAAGACTGGAAAAACTCATGCGTGCTGAACAATCTAAATGGTGGGAGCACCGCTCCTTGTCACGCTACCTGGAGGTCGGGCGCATTCCTCGTGGTTTGCGCATCATGCTGGCTCCCAGCTATGAAAACCCTGACCCAAATATGCTCACTGAATGGGCTGAATGTAATCTCGAGTCTTCGCGCAAATTAATAATGATTCTGGTCAAATACGCAGACAGTGACCGAGCAGCTTTACAGGTAAAGATTGACGACTTAAACAATGACATTAGTAAAATCGAAACCCCAGAAAACACTAAGAAATACAGAGATGACAAGTTAAGCAGACTGCATAAGGAAGAAGAAGTAATTAAAAAACGTAATGCATACAAATTCCAAAGGGATAAAAATGATTATCAACAAGGGCAAGTTTTTACGTTTGCCCGGAAATTTGATGCCATAAAAGCTTCCAAAAAACCAGTTCCAACAACTAATACCGAACCTAGTACCAGCGCTGCTCTGCAATCGGCTTCATCTCTGTCTGATCTTAGGGGCACATTACGATGGCGGGCGGACAAAGTCCGCCCGCCACCGCAACGGAATGCGGGACTGTCCGCAAGGGGTGCGGCGGTCCCGCCATGGGTATTAGGATGCCACCGCCACGGTGGCAGTGGCATCCCGTATTGTTCGCATTGCGGCGGGCGGTGCTGTCACCAGCACCCGCCGCAATGTGAAAAACGCATGTTGTGCATTTGAATGCACAACGTGACAAGCACCGCGCGGTGCCTGCCACCTTGTGCATGCAAATGTGGGGGGGTACCATAGGTACCCCCCATGTGCACCCCCCACCCCCCAAATCCTGGGGGCCCGCAACGGGCCCCCAGAAGCAAAGACCACATGCCTTTCCATGGTGGCGACATCGTCATGGAAAGGCTGCTTTCCGCCAACATCCTAATATGGATGGCGGTGTCTTGCAGACACCGCCACCATATTAGGGTCCTTTACCACCCGGTCCCCTGTGGGACCGGCGGAAAACCGGCGGACGGTCTTTCCGTCCGCCGGGCTCCCCCCGCCATCGTAATATGGCGGGGGGAAATGGCATGCGGGGGTGGGAAATGGCGATTCGCCCGTCATTGTAATGACCCCCTTAGTTCTGTGCCCGAAAGCGAGTCTGACAATGAACTAACACGACAGACAACCGGGTTGGGGTTTACCAGGTTTTCCCTGGCGCAAGAGGTAGACTGCCTGCGCCAGGATCGCAGATCCACTCTGCGACCCCGGGGAGCGATCACAAAAGGCGCCAAAGAAACAACAAACAACGCCGGGAAAGACGGCAATGTTACAGCAAGCGGCAAGCCAAACAACAACAAAAAACCCAATACCAACAGAAGATGGAACCGCAAATGAAAGCTTCATTGGGTAACATGGAGTCACAATCAGTCATCAATCTTACCAACATTTCTTTGAGCCAAGCTGAACTACAAGTTCTTTCATTGGGTTTGTCGTATAGTCCAGTCAGCAATTTTAACTATGCGCAGACTCGTATCGACTTGTTCAAATATACCAAAAAGCTGAAATTGCGCAAGTTCCATTTACTAAAAAGGAATAATGGGGCATATTAGCAAGACCCACGTTAAAATTATCGCCGTTTTAGCGGCAGGAAACTGCCGCTAAAACGGCGATAATGGGCTTGCTAATATGCGTTATAGAATTCAATAGAAGCCCAGGTTAGATGTCCTGCACATCTAACCTGGGCTTCTATTGGAATTCCATAACGCATATTAGCAAGCCCATTACCGCCGTTTTAGCGGCAGTTTCCTGCCGCTAAAACGGCGATAATTTTAACGTGGGTCTTGCTAATATGCCCCAATGTTTGCAATAATTCTCATGCAAGGTCTTTGCCAATCAGCAGTCCACCCATTTTAACTGTTAAAGACCTGGCGCTCTTACAAGACCTGCAATCCCTTCACAAGGAAAATATCTGCAGTGACCTCAGTGAAGAGCAAATCTCTTTGAATATGGCCAGCAACACCAGCTTCAAACCTAAGTCAACCTTCACGCCTATAATGCTACATGACAATATAGACGTTTTTCATGAACTCGTAACAGTGGAATTAAAAAGGCTGTGTTCTTCCACAAACCGTGTCCACCACAAATACACGCCACAAAACAACTGCTACCTCCAATTAATGAAAAAGTTACAGGCAAGCGGCAACACAATAGTACGCAAGCAGACAAAGGTGGGAATGTTGTACTGTGGCCTCGGGAACTGTATCTTGAGGAGGCCTTCAATCATCTTAATGATAGACAGTGCTATAAAAGGAGTGACATCAGAGCTGTGAAACAGTCATGGAATGACTTTTACAATAAGCTGATAGCCTGGAAAAGTGCAGGGCTTTTGAGTCAAGATGAATTCAAGTTATTAAAAATTGACCACCCTGTCATCCCTGTAATGTACTTTATCCCTAAGGTACACAAGGATTCCCAAAAGCCCCCTGGCAGGCCTATTATCTCTGCACGAAAAAGCCTAATGGAAAATACATCCAGGTATGTGGACTCTTTTCTTCAGGAACATGTAAGGGCTCTGCCCTATTTTATCCAGGACACTGGTGATTTCCTGAGGAAAATTGAGGAGGTTGTATGGCAAGATGACTTTAGGTTAATGACGTTGGATGTCACATCCCTTTATACTTGCATACACCATCAGGACGGCATAAAGGCGATCGACCATTAGCTTGGTAGTAGACCCATACAATTCCACAATCATAACAAGATGTTGATATCTATGATCTCTACCTGTCTTAATAATGACTTTTTCTTGTCCATGAATCAAGTGTTCCAACAGGTCAGAGGTGTTGCCATGGGGGCCTGCTTTTCCCCAAGCTATGCCTGTTTGCATATGGGGCTGTGGGAGGAGCAGGTTCTCCGTGGCCAACATGCGGTGGGCTTTGCTGATCATGTGGTTCATTGGTATAGATATATCGATGATGTATTTTTGATCTGGAAGGGCTCAGAACAGCAGGCTCTTGATTTTATTACCGTGATCAATACCAACACCCTCAACCTACATTTTACAGGCCACATTAGCAAAGACAAAATTTGTTTTCTAGATGTGGAGGTTTTCATCTGCAATAACAAACTTGAGACTAGGCTTTTTAGGAAGCCCACGGCAGGTAACACTGTGCTGCATGCTGCTAGCCATCATCCGGGACATCTAATACGCAGCATTCCCTTTGGGGAAATGCTGCGTATCCGGCGCATATGCAGCACTCAAGATGAATGCAAGTCAGCCCAGAGTGCAAGCAGAGACAGGTTCTTGGCCAGGGGCTATACTGCTGGTATGGTTGACAAAGCCATCAGTAAGGCCAATAGGATCTCTAGATCAGTTGCCCTATGTGATAAAAATTTGAAGGTAACTGATTCAGTTGGTCAGGACAATATACCCACAAGATTAATACTGACATAAAACAGGCAGCACCAAGCCCTGCGTAAGATTTTTAAAAACAATTGGAGCTTGATGCGCAACGACCCAGTCATTGGTGATTTGATGTCAGTTACCCCTGACATCACTTTTAGAAAAGCCAGGTCCATGAGTGACACCTTAGTTAAAAGCAGCCCTGAATTGGTGGTTGCTAAGTCTTGGCTCGATTCCAGAAGGGGATTCGTCAAGTGTGCCGTCTGCAAGGCTTGCAGACAAGGTATCAGTAAAACATCTTATAGAGTCCCTTTCTATGATGCCCCAGTCTCTATTTCCAAGCTGCTCACATGCAAGACCGAGTTTGCGGTCTACATGCTGGAGTGCCCTTGTGGCTTGCAATATGTTGGTAACACCAAGTTGCTGGTCCACAAGAGGATACTTCAGCACATTAGAGCGATACGTGGCAGTGACGCTTCCTATCCTGTGGCGCGCCACTTTAAGGAGTCTCACGACAACAATCCTGATCTATTGAGATTCTTTGTGATTGACTCTGTTCTGCCACTCAGAAGAGGGGGCAATCGTGAAGCTCTTCTTCGTGCACTGGAAACAAGATATATTTTAGAACTAGACACCAAGACACCTTATGGTCTAAATGCTAGTGAAGATTTCTTTACTTGCCTATAATGAAGCCAGTTCGCAATTTTTGCACACAAGTTACATTGGTTCAGCCTCCGTTTGTATATATTATACATTTTTATTTGGTTTCTATAATGTTTCTTAGGGCACACTTTTTTAGCACTGTATTGCAATAGCACTTTAGTATTTTAACATAGAGGTCCAGTAAGGTGCCCATTTGGGCAGGATTGCTGCTGTTCATTTTCTGCACCAGCACTTTTGTCTTCTTTAGGCTATTTATTCGCTTCATGGCAAATTTTCTTAAATAGAAACTTTTTTTTTGTAAAGTTTTTATGTATATTTTAAATTGTCATATGTATATTATACATGTTTTAATCAATTGATGCAATATTCATCATATTTTGAATATTAACTAAATTAGTTTTATTGAGAATTTTTTAGCCTACCCATGTGCAATAACCATTGATTTTTTCCTTGCTTTTTATGATGAGTCATCACCCACTTGGGTTTTATTGTATTTCAATCATGTTTTAAGCAAGTTTCAATTTTCAGGTATTTTTATGAATTTTAAAATTCCCTGAATTTACTGTTTTTAAACGCACACTGGGGTCGATTCCGATCCCGGTCGGAGGCGCACCTAATACCATTCGGTCGGGAAAAAAGCCAGGCGAATGCCTGTTTCCCAACCGATCCGCACATACGTCCGAACGAGCAAGTACGATGCGCACAACTGCCCAAATCCCGACCCAGTCGTACTCACCCAATCCAGCTCCTGTTCTACGACCGAGGCGGATCCGGAAACGCTGAATCGAGTTGCATGGAAGCTAAAATGCAGCGAGGGCGTG